>SKCR01017622.1:0-64916 GCA_019454045.1 Zanthoxylum bungeanum
TGTTGGCCTTTCTTCAATTAGATCCCAGACTTGATCTTCTCCTTTTGCCATCAAAGCTCCTCCAGCAGCAGCATCAACTGTGGTTTTCATCAGTCCATAAAGTCCATTATAGAAAGTTTGGACTTGAAGCCATTTTGGAATCTCATGGTGAGGACATTTCCGGAGCAGATCTTTGTATCTTTCCCAAGCTTCGTACTGGGATTCTGAATCTTGCTGCACAAAGGATGTGATGTCATTCCTCAACTTTGCAGTTCTGGCTGGTGGAAAGTATTTTGCAAGAAATTTGGTGGCAAGAGTGTTCCAAGTTGTGATGGATCCAGCTGGTAGTGAATGTAGCCAAGCTTTTGCTCTGTCTTTCAAGGAATATGGAAAAACCCACAGTCTCATAGCTTCTTCAGCTCCTCGGTTATAATTGAAAGTGCCGCAAACTTCCAGGAAGTTGGTGATGTGGGCATTAGGATCTTCAATTGCATTCCCCCCAAACTGAACTGACTGCTGAATCATCTGAATGCAAGTTTTGATGTCACCTGCATTTGCTGGTAAGGGAGGAAATACAATACAGGAAATGAGGCCATCTACCACCGGAATGGTTCTGTCTGTCTCGAATGGGCAATTGGTGGTGCAACCTCCAAAGGTTCAGGTTCCATGTTAACGATTGCTTCTTGGCCTTCTCGCCTATCCCTTCTCAACTGTCTGATGTTCTTTCAATCTCTGGGTCAAGCGATCGGATTTCAAAGCTTCTGACTCGTCTCATTAAGTGTCTGAGAACCTGAAAACACAAGAAAACGAAAACAATAAGTAAAAAGAAAAATTAGATACAAGTAAGAAACTAACCCGTAAACTAATAATGAAAGATAAATAAGTCCCCGGCAACGGCGCCAAAAACTTGACTGACGTAATCACACGCGTATAACGCAAGCGCACGTATCGTTCAAGTAGTATAAAAAGTATCGATCCCACACGAGGACTTAAAACCTTTTTGTTTTAATTTATGGGGCCAACTGATTACCAGTATCTAACAGGTTGTTTGATTGATTGATTTGAAATGACGATGATTCTAAATTTAAAACAAGTAAATAAAATTACTTAAAAGTAGGTTGAGAAAATCCATTTATAAAACTATCCAAGGTTGTGATTAATTCCAATATTATTTAAAAGATGAAGTGGTTATCTTAAAGTTGGGTAATATATTGATTTATTAACTGGAACACTAAACCATGTAAAAGCCTCTTCCGATGGTCAATTACAAATACCTAGTATAATCCAATTGAACCATATGTCTATGTCAACCAAATTACCTAGATTCATTAAGATTAAGTTCCAATTATGGTTACCCCCGCCCGACAGGTATATTCCTATCCTGTAAGGAAATCTATTAAAAGGGTTATCTATCCTCAAGGAAGATCGTGGGCTATTGAGTCTAAGGTCTTAAACTTAAAATCCTATGTCTAGTTCATTTTAAGTTTACCTAATCAATTTATTAATGGCCAGTAAATTAAAGAGCATTAAGATTAAGACTCAATAAATAAATCTTTAAATTACCCCAACTATAATCTAACCCCTTATAAACCGGTTATATTGAAATTCATCACAACCCTAGATACTAACTTAGTTACGACACATAACTAGGGCTAATGAAAACTTAAATAAAATAAAATACATAAAGTAAATACTGAAAATTAAATACTGAAAAGTAAATTGCTGAAAAGTAAAAAATGAAAAGTAAAAGTAAAAGTAAAAAGTAAAAGTAAAAAGTAAAAAGTAAAAAAAAGTAAAAGAAATCACTGAAGTAAATTGCTAAAAGTAAATAAAGTAAAAGTACAATAAAAGAAAATGCTGGGGTTAGAGGATCAACTTTTATTACTACTATTTTGATATCTCCCTTAATATAATATAATAACTTTGCGTGATAATTACCAACCAGCCATAAAGGCGGTATTCTGATTAAGTCAAATTAATAATTAATTACCAACCGACCAACCAGGCGGTATCCATACTTAGTCAGGTTAGAACCAATTTATAATTAATTACCAACCGGCCAATATAGCGGTATCCTCATTAAGTCAGGTTTTAAATAGTTTATATATGTATAATAAGGGAGATTAATCTAAATAGCAATAATAAAAGCTTTACCTTTTACCCCATCAAGGGAAATTACCTCATCATTGCTTGAAAAATAAAAACTGGAAAAGTAAAGAAAGAAAATGTTTGTGCGTAAAAGTAAATTGCGAAAAGTAAACTAAAAGTAAAGAAAAGAAAGTGCGAAAGCGGAAATTAATTACTGAAAACTAAAAATAAACAAACTAGATACAATCTTCTTAGTATTCTTAAGGAATTCCTTAGAAGAAAGTATGAATTTTACAATGAAATGGCTTGGTATTTATAGGCAAAATTTTGCCACCATCTAATCATCAATCAATCTCTCCACCAAATCCATTATAATTTCTCCATTAATTACTCCACCAAATCCATAATTGCTCCACTAATTGCTTATCTTATTTGTGGTGATTTGATAATTTTTATTAATTATTTATTAATTAATATATTTTGCTTTGAAAATGATTGATAATGACTTTTAATTAATACACTCCACACACTTCTGGATGGTTCATCAATTTCGGTTATGAAATCATCAGAATTTGAAAATATTTTCTCTTTCCAAGTTGTAGATATTTGAGTCTTATTTAATCTGGAACTTAAATCAGCTCAATCCGATATTGAGTAAACAGTTATGCCCAAAATACAACAGATGCGCAAAACTGGAATTTCCAAAACTGCACTTCGTCAAAAAACGCCCTTTCAAGTTTCCAATCTCCAAAATTAATATATCAAGTCTAATAATTGCCCTTATTTGATCCACATTTCGTCCTAAATTATTTCATTGAGTCCATCTCAGGTTAAGACCAAATTACACTTACCCTGATATCGAACTTCCATAAACACATAGTCATACTACCAATGGAATTCCGAGGGGTCTATCCAGAGCGAAGCTATTTTATGTTCCATCGGTTAAAACACAACCTCCTATCACACTTGCATGAGTATCATATACCCAAATATATGAGAACTCTGCCGTTATGATCTCACATAACACACACAAGTGTAATACTAGTCTATTCCGCATTATCGATGTCCAATCTCGATAATACTACGACTAGGTATATTTAATGATTAATCCTTCGTGGACTAATACTGTCTCATATCATCTCAATCCAGGAAACTAATCATAGGGACCTCCTATCATTTATACATCTAGGTGATCTAATCACAATGATAAGAGTGCAATCTCCTTGTCACACAGTTGATTTGTACACACCAAACACCATGATCTGTACAAATAGTGACGCTATGGGTCATAACTGTCCAACATGTTACGTGTATGCATATATGTATGAGTGAATTTTCTATCCCGTCGGGTTAGGTCTTCTAGCAATTCCTTTGGTGACCATTCTTCTCATCCTCAGGTGAAGTACAACTTCAATCTGCCTATGTTGATCGGCTCGGTGAACTTATTCCTTCCAATTCTGATAGTCTCACTGCCCCATTTCCTAATTTTGAATGACTATCCTGTCTTTTCTGCTGCTTCTTCCGAAGATTCCCCATGTTCTAAACATCACTGAATATCATAGTACTAAAGTTGAATGCTTTTCTCAAATATACTCATGTTGCATGTTGAGAAGGGGAGATTCGGGCAAGTAAGCGAAATTAAATTCGTTATTATTGTTGAGAAAAGGTTCGAACAATTAAACAAAATCAATGTCTTTATTAAAAATGTAGGAATTAAGCCATAAAGAACAGTTTCATTATTCGCAGCATTGCCTTCTTCCTCGGCCTATGATCTTCACCGTCGTCATTCCTTATCCCGTGAAAGAAGCTGAGTGGTTAAGAGTTTGGAGGGCGAAGCTTTCAGGTAGACTGGAGATGATCATGTAGGTGGGTGGTGGAATGGAGTGGTAGTTGGGTAGAGGATTTTATGGGTGTTGGGTTGTTCTCTTTCCGGGTCAGGTATTTTGTGGGAGTCGATAAAATTTGGATCTCATGCCTAAGGCGGGTGCAGTTATCAGTTTCGTGACTCTCTTTTGGTGGAAGTGACAATACAGGATTAGATCAAGGTTGGGTGGTACAAGGTTTGGGATTGGTTTAGGCTCTAAGGGTTCAAGAAGTCCTTGCACCTTTAGCTTTTCGAACACCTTTGGAAGAGGCATATCAAGGTTAGAAAATCATCTGTTTTAATGGCAGTGACCTCAGTAGTAGCAGGCAATAGTCCTTAAGGTCCCTCAATATTCCTTATGTTATGGCCGTAAAACTTTCTGTTCTCCGCTTCCTCTTCTTCAATATCCATAACTGTCTCCCTTAACTGTCGGAAATCGGCAATCATCGAAGTCATCCTCATCAGCTTACTATAAATAGATGGCTTGGTGCCCTTGATGATCATTTTGATCAGGTCCTTCTCTGAGGGCCGAGTCTGCATTTTCAGAAGCTGGCTCCTCCAGCGATCCACATAGTCTTTGAAGCTTTCTTCTGGCTTCTGCTTGGTATTTTCCAAGTAGCGGAGTGACAGATCGATCTGCAGGTCTGTGACATACTGTTTTAGAAAAGGCGTCTGCCAATTCCCTTCAATCTTTCTTGGCTTTTCTCTCAAGGCCATGGTACCATACCACGGCACCCCCTCAAGTGACATTCCGAACATTTTCTGCACCCAGCACTTCGATAAACCCACTGAACTCATAACTAAAACATACTGGCGGAGATGGACCTTCGGATCCTCATTCCCATTGAACTTGGCCATATCCGGCATCTTGAACTGAGCAGGAAATTGTTCTTCAAAGGTCATCGCCACATAATCTAGCAAATCCTCATGCTTGCCCCTCATCTTGCGGGTAACCGATTCTACCTGATCCCGAAGCTTCTGTAATTCTGCTTGAGACCAATTCATTCTTCTTACCGCAAATTTGGCCATGTCATCATCTAAAGTGGGGATGTCATCCCCCAACCCAATCGGAGGCTCCTCACGCCTCACATTTCGGAATTCCCCCCAGCACGGGGTATAGCCATATTTGCCATGGCAGTAGTCAAGGCTTGCAACTATTCGGTACTCTTGGCAAAATCATTCTCCAACTGATCCATACGAGATACCTCATTCTCCGATTCACTGATGTCGTTATTAGTCTCTTGGTGAGTCTTCCCTCTTCCCTAACCCAACAGGAATCTATGATGGCTTTTAGAACACAAAGAGTTAGCATGATGCGTGTATGCATGAGGTGCATGAGATGCGTGCGATGTATGAAATATATTAACTCAATAAAATTTTCACACAAATAGGCCCATTATCATTTTGGAAGCTTTTTGGGCTAACTGTCATAGAAGTGAACTCATCCCAATTTAATGCCCAACGAGTTCATATCTTATGGCAATGAGCCTAACGAAATCCAAATGGTATGTTCCTAAACACAAATATACAATGGCCCGTCTGTATTTAGAGGTCTTTTGGCCCAATTGTCATAAGGTACATCATTGTCCCGTTTAAATGGCCCAACAAGCCCATACCTTATAAACAAATGGTCCAAATGAATCCAAATGGCGATGGTCCCAAACACAAGCATACAGGAATAATTCAAGCATGAAATAACAATTTCTACAGAGTGGCCCATCAACATTTCAGACACTTTTGGCCCAATTGCCATAGGATACGAACTCGTCCCAGTTTAAATGGCCCAACAAGCTCGCATTCCTGACAAAAAGTCCAACTGCATCCAAATGAGGATAGTCCACAAGTACGAGGAAATAGTTGCTATAGGCCAAACAACCCCGGTCTACGTGTGGCTTTATGGGAGTATGAACAAAGACTCTTGTTGGCGAAGGATTATTCACAACTAGGTCTCCCCACTCAAGGGTTCGAGTGACCAAGTGAGTTCACTTTTTTTATACTCTAAGGTACGTGCCAATGAGTTATAACGTGTGACTAACTGTCAAATGGGTTTCTTGTTGGCAGATTCCCCAGAGGAAGGGTGGAGCGAACTCTCTTAAATACCTAAGCCTCTTAGGCTCTTATCGCTTGGTGACATGAATAAGCAACAAGTCCCCCAGATTAGTCTTCACAACGTTAAAATGTCTTTGATCGAACGCCCTTTTTCCCACTGTAGACACGGCTGATTAAAGCAAAAATCTAAGCATTACAAGACATTATTTCGAGGCCAATTCTCTACCCCCAGTGGAGTCGCCAGACTGTAGGACACAGATGTGGACGACGATATTCTAGGCTCGTGGCCTAGTTGGGAGTACAGAAAAGTCCGTGGGGGTAAACCGGAGAAGTAACATGGAGTCGCCACCCGGTATGAACCGGACAAATATTTAAGGCCGCACTCACCCCTCGCAAGGGAGACCTCAAATCGTTGGGTTCGGAATGGTCCCTTACTTATGCCACTTGTAACAAAAAGATTTGTGCAATAATCTAACTGTAGGCATTGCATTTTTGCATACCAGCCCGATGATGAGTCTCCAATGGAGGCACTACCTTTTTTTAGTTGCGGAAGTCGCAGAAAGTGGTCGTCGGAAGGGAAGGGTCAAGAATTGACATTTTTGTTGGATTTAGTTCGCTCGTTCAAGCTTCGGGTTCGCTCGTTCGGTCTAAGTTTTAAAATTACTCTCGGCCCAAAATACCGACACCTCACGATAATTCATAAACCACTCATTCACTACCCATAAACAAAGCATCTCACCAATTCCCTGCCGAACACTAACCAACGAAACTAAAAGACCAAAAGCCTACCACCGAGCAACAAAAATACAAGCAACAACCCATGCACCCTCCATTCACCAACCAAACAAAGACCAAACAAAAAACAACAAACACAATTCCATCACCAAATAAATAAACAATTCCTTCACAAACAAACACAAACCAACAAAACAAACCACCCCTACACTTCAAATCCCTCTCATTCACGTGAATTACATGTATAATAGCCCCTCTCTCTCACCCAATAATTCCATCACCAAACACAAAAGCCATGCACCCTTCATAAAATACCCATAACCCTCCATGCGACACCCATACCATCCATAACCACTCTTCACGCCCCATGTATAACCCATACTCCCACCATGCGGTCCCTGACTCTCAAAGAACCATAAAAAACCATCATCATCTTCACGGCAATGGGAGAGGCACCTTTCATTGTCTTCAACCCTACATGCACTGCACATAACCACCCTCACTGCCCTTGCACTGATCAAACAAAGGAGCACATCAACGCACATAATCGCTTATAAACAGCCCTATTTCCATCTCCTATTTCCTTGATCTTTCTGACTTCACTGCCTCATGCATTCAGTCCCCCTGAAACACATCATCATTCACGCATAAACCCTAACACAATCCTAAACTTCATGCCCTAACTAGCCATTCTTAACAGCTCCTCCATGCACGCAACTGCCCCCTCAAACTCACGTTAACTGCCCCTTCCCAGCTCACTGTCTTCACGCCCAAAGAATAAACCCTAAACCCCATGCATGCAGCGCTCATAATCTCACCACTTACACGCCACTACCCTTACATGTACCAGACCTTCATCAGCGCCGCTGCCCAGTGACTCACACAAACAGCATACTCCTATTCCTTCTCGGCAGAAACCCTTCACACTCAAGCACACACAGCACTCAATACGCAAGCCCCCCTCACAGCCCTTCAGCAGCTCACATCCCCCTTACCAGTAACCCTTCACGCTCAAACCTTCAGGTTTCACGGCTCTCTACACCTATCTCATCACTTCACAAACTACCCATTCAAGCACACGACCAGCTCTTCCTAAATGAACGCACAACTGCCCTTCACTACACGCACAAAAACCCTCCAATAACCCTTCCAGCAACCCCTCACTTCAGCCCTTTACGTGAACCACACCTTGCCCTCACCAGTTCACCAAACCTCTCTCGCCTCTCACCTTTTATCAGCCCTCACGCCCTCCATAATAACCACACATCAAGGGCCAGCTCAACCCACGCGCAAGCAAACAGGATGCACGAACAGCCCATGCAACCCGCACTCGGCACCATGCAGCCCCATGCATGTATAGCCATGTTCAGCCCCTTTTAATCAGCTTCAACTCACGTCAGCAACAGTCAAGCCCATTCGCATACGCACACACTACCACACCCCACGCATAGACCTGCAAACCCTGACCCAACCAGCCCCTAAGCTCAAGTCACAAACCCTCACTGCCAACAACCCCTTCAACATAAACCACGCCCCTCACTGCCCTGAAACTGTCGTACAACAGCCCCTTTAACACGCACACAAGCCACGTTAAAAACCCTAAATGCCTCCAAGTCATGCACACGTGAAAACATCCCTCACGTAGAAACCCTACATACCTGACCGAGACTGCTTTCCCTCTCTCACACAAACACCACTTCACACAGCCCTCTTAGGTGGCGCACTATGACCATGCCATGAATCTCACATGCGAATTGTTAATGATCTGGATGTGGCTGATGTTGATGAGTGGAGGATGCGCACGTGTTCAAAACAAATATTGCATGGGACATATGCTTAATGACATTTGTAACTAAAGCATGCAATTGACACATGCATAATTAACCCTGTGTACAGCGCATGATCAGAGGAATATGAACGCACATGTTGGTGATAAAGCATCCCAAAATCAAGAAGAAAACAGCCCCTTAAACTGACCAAATAACTGCCTCAAACCGACTCCAAAACAGTAACTTTTAGCACAAAAAAATAACCCCGAGAGATAGCCCAAAAACTACAGTGAAAACAGAGAAAATGGCAAACTTGAGAAAACAACGGGAACAGTGAACTGGTGAAAAACAGCAATAGCAGATCAAGCAGATCAGAGAAAATAGTGGAACGATAACCCTTCCGGCACCGTGAAAAGCACTCACGGAAAGCGACTAAAAGGTAAGACCTGAGGGCACCCTTTGTTATATTTTGTTTTCCCGGACACGGCATGCTCGGTTGACGTGGAATACGTCCAACCGGGTATGTGAGATCCCACATTAAGAACGGCCGAATTCCTCGGCCACATGTTTATTCCGCATTTGTTAATTTATGATATTCATGAGATTGTATGATGTGTATTCTGGATGAACGGAATATGTGTTGTCTCTTGTGGTATATCGGATGGAAACCTGGATATAAATTCCGTAGCCGAATCCGAATGGACGGTATTGCGGTCTGCACTCGGGATACAATACCACGTACCACTTGAGAGACAAACGTATTTTGTTTCATCGAACCTTGTATTCGAGCATGATTAGGCCCAGTATGTTATTATTACTTAAGCATTATTAGGTCGCTAGTATGTTATTTCCCTATGCATGTTTAGTTATTTTTTGTCGTAATAGGAGTTTAATCTATGTTTATGCTTAGGTTGTTATTTAGTTTTCGTGTTCGATTACTCAGCATGTTCATCGTGTGTGTGATATTGTATGCTTGCCATTGTGAGAATTACTTTTGAAGCATGCGAACTTAGATTTAGGCCTTATCGGAATTTAGGTTATTTTGGTCAATATGCATGTTGTGTGTAGACTTGGTTAAATTAGTGCACAAATCCGTTCATTACAAGTGGCATAAGTAAGGGACCATTCCGAACCCAACGGTTTGAGGTCTTCCCTTGCGAGGGGTGAGTGCGGCCTTAAATTATTTTCCCGATTCACACCGGGTGGCGACTCCATTATTCTCCGGTTTAGTCCCCGCAGGCTACTCCGTACTCCCAATCGGGCCACGAGCCCAGAACAGGATGCGTCGCCACAGTTTCTGTTGTCTACAGTCTGGCGACTCCACTGGGGATAGAGAATCGGTCCCGAAATATTGTCTTGTAATGTTTGTGATTTGTGCTTTAATTAACCATGTCTACTGTGGGTTGAGAGAGTTTTATCAAAGGAAACCCGTAGTGTGTTCTGACGGACTAGTTTGGAGGACTCGTTGTTTATTCCTGACACCAAGCGATAAGAGCCTAAGGGGCTTGGGTACTTAAGAGAGCCTCGCTCCACCCTCCCTCTGGGGAATCTACAACGGGAAATCCATTCGACAATTAGTCACACACCATAACTCGTTGGCACGTACAGTAAGATATAAAAAGGGTACGCTCACTTGGTCGCTTGAAACCTTGAGTGGGGAGTCCTAGTTGTGGGCAAACCTTTGTCAACGAGAGCCTTTGTCTGCGCTCCCATAAGCCTACATGTGAACCTTAGTTGCATGACCCTTAGAAAATATTTGATTATGTTTGTGTTTTGGACTATTTTCATTTGGATTTAGTTGGACCTTTTGTCAAAAGATGTGAACTCGTTGGGCCATTTAAACCAGGACAAGTTCATGTCCTTTTGACAATTTGGCCAAAATTTCTGAAATGCCGATGGGCCAGTTTGTGTTTGTGCCTTTTATCATTTGAAGTTATATTATCGCAAAGTGTAAACCTGTTAGGCCTTTTCGACTGGGACAAATTTTGCACTGCACGATAGTGTGACTGAATACTTTAAAATGATAACCGGCCAATTAGTGTAAATTCTTTTATGGGCTTATTTATTCTGTACATCATGTCATGCATACATGCATCATGTTAACCCTTTGTGTCTTAAAAGCCATCATAGACTCCCGTTGGGTGGGGAAAGAAGTAAGATTTGTCAAAGGATCATCAACCAACATGAGCAAGTCAGCCAATGAGGAATCTCGCCTAGATCGATTGGAGGCCAAAATAGATGAATGATGAAGCAATTACAAGTCTTGACTAATATTGTGACCAGTTTGACCGTGCCTCATATAGCCAATGACATAAGCTTGTGTAATCAGGACGAAATGACCATTGGGGAACCTTCAAGGACCAAGCCTACTCCGTCAAAGATTGCCCCTATCAAAAACAGACAATTCTCCAACTTGGGTAGACCTTTGTCAAAAGTGTTTGAAAAGTTGAAGATGCAAGGACTCCTGAAACCTTTGGAAGAGAGGCCACTTCCAAACCCCGTACCGCGCTATCTTAAGCTAAACCTTTACTGTTATTTCCACCAGCAATATGGCCATAACCCCGACAACTGCACCCGCCTTAGGCATGAAATCCAAAACCTCATTGATGCCCATACGATACTAGATCCAAAAAAGGACAACCCAACACGCACAGAAATCATCCACTAAACTATCACTCAGTTCTACCACCCACTTATATGATCAACCCCGGCCTACCCAATAGCCATGTCCTTCAAACCCGCAATTACCAAGCTTCTCACGTGAGGATGCGGGGCAACAGTGGTGAAAGTGAAATAGAGCAGAGGGAGGATCTTTGGGAAAACCTCTCGGACACTGACGAAGGTGAATTAGTAGAAGAACTACTAAAACTGGAGAAGCTGCTGGTCGAAGGAAATAAGAAAGCAAAGGAAGATGAAGCTACAAATCATGAAGATGTTTGTTTCCCGGATCTTATTCAGTTATGATCCATCATTTATAAAGATATTGGTCCTGTTTGTTTGTTCAAATTTTGCTTAATAATAATAAAGAAGTTCATTTCGCTTACTTGCCTGAGTCTCTCAACTTGCAACATGACTGTATTTGACAAAAGCATCCGAACCTGGTACTATGATGCTCATCGATGTTTAGAACACAGAAAAAAGCAAAGAAGATAGGAAATTGGGAAACAAGGCTACCAAATTTATGAGAGAATGAGTTCACCAAAGTCGATCGATGTAAGCAGATTGAAGCTACACTTTGCCCGAAAAAATAGAAGATTAAGTGGTCACCAAGGGAATTGGCGGAAGGCCTAACCCAACGGGATAGGAAACACATCCATGCATGCATACACGTAACTTACTTGCAATTCTTGTGTTTGTTCTATGTTTGCAGGTTTCAAACAGAATTGGAAAACCAGCAGGAGGAAACACATGGCGCCGAGGAGCACAATGAGGGTCTCACCCATCAAGAACATGGATTATCTCTACACATGTATGTGTATACATTACATGTACACGCCTTTATTCTGTTGTTTTGTATTCGCAGGTTTTAAAGAAGAAAAAAAGAAAAAAAAAAACAACAAAGATCAAAAGGTGGCACAAAGGATGACATTGAAGACACCTTGACAGATGGATTTCGGTCATGTCTGGCCGAAGACAATGAATTTAGCACTAACAGGGAGGCAACCCATGCACTTTGTTGCGATTTCTGTTTTCATGCTTTGTGTATACATGTTGTAGAGTCTTTAATTTTGTGTGTTATTTTTGTAGGTAAAAGAAAAGACGAAGCATGTTAAGACAAAAAGAATGGTGTTTGGGCAATCACAAAAATGGGGCTAATTCATTCAATGGTGGCAGAACAGGGTCCAGACTTTTTGACATTTCATGACTTCTTTTGGTATTTTCTTTTTTTATTTTCGTAGACAGAATCCGAGACTTTTTGACCTTTCATGACTCCTTTTGGTATTTTCTCTTATTTTCGTAAGACAGGATCCAATACCTTTTGACATTTCATGATTTCTTTCGTGGTTTTCTTTTATTTTGTGGACAGGATCCAATGGCTTTTTGACTTCTCATGATCTCTTTTGTGGTTTAGCTAACATCGTTCTGTGAAAGATATTAGTGCAATTATTACTCACCCATTTTCAGGTACTATAAATTCAGCTCAACATTTCTCTCCTCAACACATTCAAAATACATCCAAGTAAAAGAGAGAAAATGGAAGCAACTTCACAGCAGCGATTCAATAGAATTTGTGTTTTCTGTGGATCCAACACTGGCAATAAACCTGAATTCATGGAAGCTGCTAGGGAATTGGGGCGAGTTATGGCTGAGAAAAACATACACTTGGTATATGGCGGGGAAATATAGGAATGATGGGAACAGTATCAAAAAGCCGTTCAGGATGGTGGCGGTCACTTTGGGAATCATCCTAAGGCCTTTGGCAGACGAAAAATTAATCGGACCAACAAATGGAGACGAACGCATTGTGCCAGGTTGTCTGAACAAATTCACGAAATGATCAATACTGCAGATGCGTTCATGCATTACCAGGTGGACTGGGTACGGTTGAAGAGATATTCACAGTGGCATCATGGGCATACTTAAACGTTCACCGGAAGCCCATTGGACTGCTCAATATTGAGCACTTCTTCGATTTCCTGTTTGTGTTTCTCGCGGAAGCCAAGAGACATGAATTCGTCACCAAATCTATGAAAGATATTTTCCTGACTGCGACAAAGGCCGATGAGTGATTGACCAGATCCTAGCTTTTGAACCGAAGCTCGACCCCATCCTCTCCAAGTTGGATTGGAAAAATAGTGATCATGGCAAGAAGCGCAGATTGGACATTGATCTTAATCGTGATGTTCCCCGCTGACCTGGTATTATAAGCATGAGGCCTATTTGAAAGTTTGTGTTTTATTTTAATTGTTGAAAAAAAATGATGAAAGAATGAAAAGAAAAAAAATGAGTGAGAGAAGTCTTTGATAGATAGACGTATGTCCGGTGATGACATTGCATGCTGTAGGGAGAAACCCTAGAAACAATAATTGTGAGAAGCGCTCTCTTCCAGTATTCTGAATGGATTGATCTCAGTTAGACTCATAAGAACTTGATTACGGGATCCTAGCAGTAGAAGCCTGAGTAGTTATCGAGGTGACTAGTTGAAGAGATGATGTATTAGTGAATGACCGTTTTCCTGGGTGTCCACACTTGTTTACTGATGCTATGATATATGATATGGTTGGAAATAAAGAAAAAAGTCTCTGAAATAAAAAGGGAAAAGAAAAAAATAGACCACCTATAACCGATAAGCGTGAAGGTACCCATGGGCGAGTATTAGGACCACATGAGGGAAATGCTACCTTAAAGGGTAGGTGTGTCAGAAAAAGAAAAGAGAAAAAAAAAAATGAAAAAAGAAAAAAATGAAAAATGAAAAGAAATAGACAAAAGAAAAAAGATGAAAACCATATCATGTTGAGTATGCTGAAGTAATCACATAATGTGATTAAGACATCCAGGTTGGTTAGATCCACTGGTTCGATCTCTGAAACGAAATCACCAAATTGGCTTACATAAGGACTAAGCTGCGAAAGAGCCCTGACACACACACAAGAAGAGTCTAGCTCAGATCACCCATTCAGATGATTGGGCTTGAGTATATTGAGTACTTTGAAATTCATTGGTTTTGACACGAAACATTCGTTGAGGACGAAAATATGTCTAGCTATCAAGATTATCTCGTGAGAGGTAATACAATGTGTGAAATAGAATATCATGTCAGCTTGGGAACAAGGCCCATATCAGCTTTGGGGTGAGGCCCCACATCATTATCAGTTCGAGGGCGAGCCCCATATCAGCTTAGGGGCGAGGCCCATATCACCTTGGGTTCGAGGCCCCACATCAGTTCAGTATCAGTTTCTACCGGGTATGGCATTCTGGGGGCAAGGCCCACATCAGTCCAGATCAGTTCTGTCGGGTATGGCATTCTGGAGGCGAGGCCCACATCAGTTCAGTATCAGTTCTGCCGGGTATGGCATTCTGGGGGCAAGGCCCACATCAGTTCAGATCAGTATCTGCCGGGTAAGGCATTTGGGAGCGAGGCCCACATCAGTTAATATCAGTATCTGCCAGGTAAGGCATTCTGGGGGCGAGGCCCATATCAGTTCAGTATCAGTTATGGTGGGTATGGCATTCTGGGGGCGAGGCCCACATCATTTCAGATCAGTATCTGCCCGGTAAGGCATTCTTGGGGCGAGGCCCACATCAGTTCAGTATCAGTTTTGTCGAGTATGGCACTCTGAGGGCGAGGCCCACATCTTTATCAGAATCAGTCTGACCAGGTATGGCACTCCATGGGCGAGGCCCACATCATTATCAGCATCAGTTTCGCCAGATATGGCACTCCGAGAATAGAGCAGGGTTTGAGGATGAACAAGCCCAGAATAGTACTCCGAGAATAAAGTAAGGTTCGGGAATAAACAAGTCAGAATGACAATCCGAGAATGGAGCACGGTTTCGGAATGAACCATCACATCGCATCAGCGTCAGTGTCCATAGATGAGTCTCAGGGCCGAGGCCTACATCTATATCAGCATCAGTCGCAGGGGCGAGTCCCAAGGTCGAGGCCTACATCATCATCAGTATCAGTTGCAGGGGCGAGTCCCAGGGCCGAGGCCTACATAACATCAGCATCAGTTTTGGGGATGAGTCCCAAGGCCGAGGCCGACATCACATCAGCATCATTTTCGGGGATGAGTCCCAGGGTCGAGGCCCACATCAGCTTTAGTATCAGTTTCGGGGATGAGTCCCATGGTCAAGGCCCACATCATATCAGTCTTTGCCGGGTATGGCACTTTGGGGGTGAGGCCCACATCATTATCAGTTTCGCTAGGTACAGAACTCTAGGCCGAGGCCCACATTAGCATCAGTATCAGGTTTCATGGATGAGTCCTAGGGTCGAGGCCCACATTATTATCAGTCTTTGCCGGGTACGGCATTCTGGGGGCGAGGCCCACGTCAATATCAGTTTTTGCTGGGTATGGCACTATGGGGGCGAGGCCCACATCAGATCAGTTCAGCCAGGTACGGCACTCCGGGTATGGAGATTTCAGATAAGTTTTTCCGGGTACGGCACTCCGGGTTGGAGATATCAGATCTGCTGAGCTAGGTACGGCACTCCGGGTATGGAGACATCAGATCAGTTCAGCCAGTACGACACTCCGGGTATGGAGACATCAGATCAGTCTTACCAGGTATGGCACTCCGGGTATGGAGATATCATTATCAGTCTCATCCACGTACGGTACTCCGAGTATGGAGATATCAGATCAGTTTTTCCTGGTACGGCACTCCGGGTATGGAGATATCAGGTCAGTTCAGCCAGGTACGGCACTCCGGGTATGGAGATATCATTACCAGTCTCAGCCAGGTACGGCACTCCGGGTATGGAGATATCAGATCAGTTTGGCGGGTACGGCACTCCGGGTATGGAGATATCAGATCAATTTTGCCGTGTACGGCACTCCGGGTATAGAGATATCAGATCAGTTTTGCTGAGAACGGCACTCCGGGTATGGAGATATCAGATCAGTTTAGCCAGGTAAGGCACTCCGAGTATGGAGATATCAAATCAGTTTTGCCAGGTACGGCACTCCGGGTATGGAGGTATCAGATCAATTTTGTCAAGTACGACACTTCAGGTATAGAGATATCAGGTCAATTTTACCAAGTACGGCACGCCGGGTATGGAGATATCAGATCAGTTTTGCCAGGTACGACACTTCAGGTATGAGATATCAGATCAGTTTTGCCAGGTACCGCACTCGGGTATGGAGATAGTTCAGCGACACCTTGGGTATGAGGTTCAGCTTGCCAGGTACGGCACTCCGGGTATGGAGACAGTTCAGCGACACCATGGGTATGAGGTTCAGCTTGCCAGGTACGGCACTCCGGGTATGGAGACATCACTGCGACACCCTAGGTACGAGGTTAGCACTCAGACATTTGTGGCACTCTAGGTACGGAGGCGTCACTGCGACACCTTAGGTACGGGGTTACCATCCAGACATCTGTGGCTCTCTAGGTACAGAGACGTCACTACGACACCATAGGTACGGGGTTAGCATCATCTGTGGCTCTCTAGGTACGGAGAAGTCACTGCGACACCCTAGGTACGAGGTTAGCATCATCTGTGGCACTCTAGGCACAGAGGCGTCACTACGATACCCTAGGTACGGGGTTAGCATCATCTGTGGCTCTCTAGGTACGGAGACGTCACTACGACACCCTAGGTACATGGTTAGCATCATCTGTGGCTCTCTAGGTACGGAGACGTCACTGCGACACTCTAGGAATGGGGTTAGCATCATCTGTGGCACTCTAGGTACGGAGGCGTCACTACGACACCCTAGGTACATGGTTAGCATCATCTATGGCACTCTAGGTACGGAGGCGTCACTGCGACACCCTAGGTACGGGGTCAGCATCATCACTACGGCACTTTAGGTACAGAGACGCAACCGCGACGCCCTAGGTACGGGGCTTAGCACCATCAGTTCAGAGCAATAGGCAAACCATGTGATAGTTAGCGAGCCAGGTAAGTAAAAATGCATTGCACGAAATTTGATATGACTGTCATTGTCACACACTGCACAGATCCCATCAAAGTGAGGGCGACTGTAGGCATTGCATTTTTGCATACCAGCCCGATGATGAGCCTCCAATGGAGGCACTACCTGTTTTTAGTTGAGGAAGTCGCGAAAAAGCGGTCGTCGGAAGGGAAGGGTCAAGAATTGACATTTTTATTGGATTTAGTTCGCTCGTTCAAGCTTCGGGTTCGCTCATTCAGTCTCAGTTTTAAAATTACTCTCGGCCCAAAATACCCACACCTCACGACAATTCATAAACCACTCATTCACTACCCATAAACAAAGCATCTCACCAATTCCCTCCCAAACACTAACCAACGAAACTAAAGGCCAAAAGCCTACCACCAAGCAATAAAAATCAAGCAACAACCCATGCACCCTCCATTCACCCAACCAAACAAAGACCAAACACAACACAAACACAATTCCATCACCAAATAAATAAACAATTCCTTCACAAACAAACACAAACCAACAAAACAAACCACCCCTACACTTCAAATCCCCTCTCATTCACGTGAATTACATGTATAATAGCCCCTCTCTCTCACCCAATAATTCCATCACCAAACCAAAAGCCATGCACCCTTCATAAAATACCCATAACCCTCCATGCGACACCCATACCATCCATAACCACTCTTCACGCCCCATGTATAACCAATACTCCCACCATGCGGTCCCTGACTCTCAAAGAACCATAAAAAACCATCATCATCTTCACGGCAATGGGAGAGGCACCTTTCATTGTCTTCAACCCTACATGCACTGCACATAACCACCCTCACTGCCCTTGCACTGATCAAACAAAGGAGCACATCAACGCACATAATCGCTTATAAACAGCCCTATTTCCATCTCCTATTTCCTTGATCTTTCTGACTTCACTGCCTCATGCATTCAGTCCCCCTGAAACACATCATCATTCACGCATAAACCCTAACACAATCCTAAACTTCATGCCCTAACTAGCCATTCTTAACAGCTCCTCCATGCACGCAACTGCCCCCCTCAAACTCACGTTAACTGCCCCTTCCCAGCTCACTGTCTTCACGCCCAAAGAATAAACCCTAAACCCCATGCATGCAGCGCTCATAATCTCACCACTTACACGCCACTACCCTTACATGTACCAGACCTTCATCAGCGCCGCTGCCCAGTGACTCACACAAACAGCATACTCCTATTCCTCTCGGCAGCAACCCTTCACACTCAAGCACACACAGCACTCAATACTCAAACCGCCCCCCTCACAGCCCTTCAGCAGCTCACATCCCCCTTACCAGTAACCCTTCACGCTCAAACCTTCAGGTTTCACGGCTCTCTACACCTATCTCATCACTTCACAAACTACCCATTCAAGCACACGACCAGCTCTTCCTAAATGAACGCACAACTGCCCTCACTACACGCACAAAAACCCTCCAATAACCCTTCCAGCAACCCCTCACTTCAGCCCTTTACGTGAACCACACCTTGCCCTCACCAGTTCACCAAACCTCTCTCGCCTCTCACCTTTTATCAGCCCTCACGCCCTCCATAATAACCACACATCAAGGGCCAGCTCAACCCACGCGCAAGCAAACAGGATGCACGAACAGCCCATGCAACCCGCACTCGGCACCATGCAGCCCCATGCATGTATAGCCATGTTCAGCCCTTTTAATCAGCTTCAACTCACGTCAGCAACAGTCAAGCCCTCCATTACGCACAACACTACCACACCCCACGCATAGACCTGCAAACCCTGACCCAACCACCCCTAAGCTCAAGTCACAAACCCTCACTGCCAACAACCCCTTCAACATAAACCACGCCCCTCACTGCCCTGAAACTGTCGTACAACAGCCCCTTTAACACGCACACAAGCCACGTTAAAAACCCTAAATGCCTCCAAGTCATGCACACGTGAAAACATCCCTCACGTAGAAACCCTACATACCTGACCGAGACTGCTTTCCTCTCTCACACAAACACCACTTCACACAGCCCTCTTATGTGGCGCACTATGACCATGCCATGAATCTCACTTGCGAATTGTTAATGATCTGGACGTGGCTGATGTTGATGAGTGGAGGATGCGCACGTGTTCAAAACAAATATTGCATGGGACATATGCTTAATGACATTTGCAACTAAAGCATGCATTTGACACATGCATAATTAACCGTGTGTACAGCGCATGATCAGAGGAATATGAACGCACATGGTTGGTAATGAAGCATCCCAAAATCAAGAAGAAAACAGCCCCTTTACTGACCAAATAACTGCCCCACACACGACTCCAAAACAGTAACTTTTAGCACAAAAAAAAATACCCGAGAGATAAGCATAAAACTACAGTGAAAACAGAGAAAACAACGAACCCGAGAAACAACGGGAACAGTGAGCCGGTGAAAACAGCTGAAATAGTGGATCAGAGAAATAGTGGAACGATAACCCTTCCGGCACCGTGAAACGCACTCCTGAAAAGTGACTAAAAAGGTAAGACCTGAGGGCACCCTTTGTTATATTTTTTTGTCCCAGACACGGCATGCTCGGTTGACGTAGAATATGTCCAACTGAAAATAAAATACATAAATTAAATTACTAAAAACAAACACACAAGATGCAATCCTTAAATTCCTTACAAAACCTAAGGAAAGCATGAGAATTACAAATGAAATGGCTTGGCATTTATAGAAAAACCAAAGGCTTCCACCAATTTCTCCACCGATTACTCCACCGATTGCTCCACCAAACATGCCAAAAAACACTCCACCAAACACTCCACCAAACATGGCACCAAACATGGCACATAACACTCTTGCATGTTTGGTGGAAGTTGACCATTTTTATTTTTATTTTTATTAATTTTATTTATATTTTGTAAATGACTATAGTAGATACACAAAATATACTATCTTGTTCATCAGTTTCGGCCTTCAAAATTCCGAATTTGAAAGTATTTTGGCTTTCACAGTTGTAGATCTTCGAGTCTTCTTTAATCTGCAACTTGAATCAGCTCAATCGGATATCGGACGAAATAGTTATGGCCAAAAAACGAAAGTTGCACAAAACTGGAAATTTTGACCTGCACTTCGTGACGCGTATAGTAAAATTTCGTTTTTGACATTGTTTCCTTTCCTTTCCTCCTCCGAATTTCATCGTTTTAAACCCCGAGTTGATTGCATTAAGTCTCAATATTATTTTTATTTGCAAAATAAATAAAAACACATCAAAACGTTTATAAAACCCGAGAAACTATACAAAATATTAGGTTAAATGAGTGGGAAATAGTGATATAAAATACCACTCATCACACCCCCAAACCTAACATTTTGCTAGTCCTCGAGCAAAACAGAAATAAAATAACATAAAAATAAAATTAATTAAGCCACTTTCGTAGGGATCACGGTTGCATTTAGCGTATGCAACAAGCATTTAAACCCCTAGGTGTCCCTAGTGGACGAGTTGTAGTCTCGTGAGGGTTTACAGCAACGATACCCATAACGTTTGATAAAAGTAAAAAGATAGTAAAACTAATGCACACAAAAGCAAAAAGACAAGAGAAAATAGAATAAACAAGTTAGTGACTAAACAGGTGAAACTTCTACTCCAAGTTAGTAGTTGTTTTATTTCTTTTTAAACTACCGAATAAGTAAATTCTCCGTTTATAATTACCATTCTCCATATACACAGCCAACAAAATATTAATCAATTCATTTTTGCCACAACAGTCACAAGTGCAGTTGATAAGAGAGTAATATTTTTGTCCTAAAGTTCTATCAGATTTCACACCTTTTTGTAGCAATGGAATAATTTTTCTGATTTTTCAGATTTTTTTTCTTTCTTTTTCTAATTTTGACTTTTTATTTATATACAATATCTTCCGTCTATGTAGCGAGCTTTGGGTCGGTGGCTCCCAAACCAGTTGGCTTTAGGGCATCAGGTGTTAAGACACCACTACGGACTTAATTACTCAGACTTCAGATATAAATATATTTTTGCAGCATCTTCGATCCATGTAGAGAGCTTTGGGCCAGTGACTCCCAAACCAGTTGGTTTTAGGGCACTAGGTGTTAAAACACCCTTACAGACTTAATAACCCGGATCTTAGTTGCTTTATTTTTGAACAACAGAATTTTTTTTTTACTCCATTGCCATTTATAGATGTTTCCTCCAATTAAACTAGAGCACTGAATATTACAAACTTTTCAAATACGCCTCATGTCTGTATGTTACTATGCATATTGATAATACCTGCCAACCTAGCATATGAAGATCCATTTTAGTCAGTTTTATAGAGAATCTACAAATTAAATAATTTAAAAGGAAATAAACAAAATAAACTCGTTTCGAAAATGGTTTGAAATACGTTTCTTACCAATTTCACATTTTTTAGTCAAAATACAAACGCAAAAACGCAAAATATTTTTGTAATTTTTTGAAAATTTTTCAATTTTTTTATATTTTTCGAAAAATTTTGAACTAAAAATAAAAACACAAACTAAAAATAAGTAACTAATCAACTAATTCCCTCCCCCAAACCTAAATGAGACATTGTCCCCAATGTCTTAAAAAGTAACAGAAGAGATTAGAAGATCATACCTGGTTAGCTGAAAATCTACGAAATCTACCGATTAATATCTATGTCCAATTTACGCTTCTTACCACGATCGCTGTCTGACCAGTCTAACTTGGAAAGAATAGGGTCCAGTTTCGGTTCAAAGGCAAAGATTAGGTCGATCAATTCTTCTGCCTTTGTAGCTGTCAGGAAAATATCATCCACTGATTTTGTGATGAACTCATGTCTTTTGGCTTCAGCAAGAAATACAAACAGAAAATCGAAAAAATGCTCAATGTTAAATAACCCAATGGGCTTTTGATGAATATTTAGGTGCGCCCATGATGCTACAATAAACATTTCCTCAAACGTCCCAAGCCCTCCTGGTAACACAATAAACGCATCCGCAGTATTGATCATTTCATGAATTTGTTCGGGCATTCCAGATACGATGCGCTCATCTCTGTTTGTTTGTCCGATTAAATGTTCGTACGCCAAAGGTTTTAGAATGATTCCCAAAACATGGCCGCCACCATCCTAAACGGCTTTTGAAATGCTTCCCATTAATCCAAGATTGCCTCCGCCATATACTAGATGCATATTTCGTTCTGCTATGACTCTACCCAATTCATTTGCAGCCTCAATGAATTCTGGTTTGTTACCAGAATTGGATCCACAGAAAACACAAATACACTTGATTCGCTGCTGTGAAGTTGCTTCCATTTTCTCTCTTTTGTATGAATGTAATTATGGATGATTCGAAGAGAGAAATGACGAGCTGAATTTATAAAACCTGAAATGGGTGAGTAATAATTGCACTAGTATCTGCCAAAGGACAATTATTAGAAGAATGTTAAAATAAATCATGAAAAGTCAAAAAGTATAAATCTTGTCGGCGAAAATAAACAAAAGTACAAAAGAAAAGCAAATCAAAGAAATAATTAAGGCAACAGAATTGTGTACTCAATACGTCACTCGCTTATTATAAATTCATGAGGATGCGTCTCAAGAATTTATTCCTTACTCAGCCATCACTCATGATTTATCTTTCATCTTTTGCGATCTCCAAACACCATTGCTTCAGTCTTAAAATGCTTTGTTTGTGCTTTTCCCTACAAAAATAACACACAAAATCAAAAACTCTACAACATGTATACACAAAATATGAAAACAGAAATTACAACAAGTGCATGGGTTGCCTCCCTGACCGATGCATTCACACGCTTATAACGCAAGCGCACGTATCGTTCAAGTAGTATAAAAAGTATCGATCCCACGAGGACTTAAAACATTTTGTTATCAATTTATGGGGCTAAATGATTACTAGTATCTAACAGATTGTTTGATTGATTGATTTGAAATGGCGATGATTCTAAATTTAAAACAAGTAAATTAAATTACGTGAAAATAGGTTGAGTGAAATCCAAATTTATAAAAATTATCCAGGGTTGTGATTTATTCCAATATTATTTTAAAGATGAAGTGGTTATCTTATAGTTGGGTAATATATTGATTTATTAACCTGGAACACTAAATCATGTAAAAGCCTCTTCCGATGATCAATTACAAATATCCAGTATAACCCAATTGAACCATATTCCTATGTCAACCACATTATCTGGATTCATTAAGATTAAGTTCCAATTATGGCTACCCCCGCCCGACAGGTATATTCCTATCGTGTAAGGAAATCTATTAAAGGGTTATCTATCCTCAAGGAAGATCGTGGGCTATTGAGTCTGAGGTTTTAAACTTAAAATCCCTATGTCTAGTTCATTTTAAGTTTACCTAATCAATTTAATTAATGGCCAGTTAATTAAAGAGCATTAAGATTAAGACTCAATAAATAAATCTTTAAATTACCCCAACTATAATCTAACCCCTTATAAACCAGTGATATTGAAATTCATCACAACCCCAGATAACAGACTTAGCTACGACACATATCTAAGGCTAGTAAAAACTTAAATAAAATAAAAGACATAAAGTAAATGCTGAAAATTAAATAAAGTAAGTGCTGGAAGTTAAAAGTACAATAAAGAAAATGTTGGGGGTTAGAGGATCCACTTTTAATATTTCAAAATTAGAAATCTCCCATTTTCTTAATGTTTACCGATTAATTAACCAGACCATAAAGGCGGTAATTTCATTTTTCCAAAGTCCAACCGACCATATAGGTGGTAATAAAATCATACAAACCAGCCATATAGGCGGTAACAAGGTTAACACATAAACTGACCATATAGGAGGAAACTAAGTTCAAAAATATAAAACCAGCCATATAGGCGGTAAATAAGGTTGTCACCTAAACCGGCCATATAGGCGGAAACTAATTAATCCAAATTTTAATTAAAATAAGGGAGATTATCTAATTTATCATATTAAAAGTCTTACCTCTTCACCCCAGCAGAATAAGATTACCTCTTCATGCTGTAAAAGAAAACACACAAAATTTTATTAAACAAATTAAAAGAAAATACAAGAAAAACTTAAATAATATACAAGACTCTTTCTTTAGATTTTCATGGAGAAACTCCTCCAAAGAAAGCTTGAAAAAATTACAAAGTTAAGCTTGGTATTTATAGGAAAATCTAAAGACTTCCACCAATTTCTCCACAAATTGCTCCACCAATAGCTCCACCAAACACTACAAGAAAAAAGGCCTTTACTGACACTAAGGTAGTGATACTAGGCTAAAAGTGTCAGAAACGACGTGTAAATGGGCCTATTTCCGTGTTTTTCACTTAAATATCAATAATTACTGACACTATGGTATCAGCGATTTTAGTGTCAGTAATTACTATTACAATAGTATCAGTAAGAAATAAAAAAAAAAAAAAACGCGTAGTCGTCTGGAGTCGAACCAACACCTCGCGGAAGTGACGTTTTTCGCATATATTACTGACACTAGAGTATCAGTAAATTTAGTGTCAGTAATTAATGATACCTTAGTATCAGTAAAAAAATTAAAAAAAAAATTATTTCCTTAAGTCTGCTGGGACTCGAAATTGTAACCATTGATATAAATTTTTTTTTTATTGTAAGGCTTTACCACTGGGCCAAATCATGACTTTTGTTCCTTAAACCGCGGTTTATAAAAATATATATGTATTTGTCGGGTCAAAACCTGAACCGTAGTTACCAAATCAATTGGGAACTTGAAGATAAGATCCGAGATTCAAGTTCCAAATAATATATTTATAAGAGTTTGATACAACATATGTTTATCCATGTATTCTTATCAAGGTCTAATAACCCTGATATGGATGACGTGAGATTTCCGGATATTTAAAAAAAAGTAATTGAAATGAAAATTTTAAGATAAACCAAGATCGACCGCCAAAACCCTACTTCTTCTACGGCCACCGTAAGCCTTTCCAAAATCGACCCACCGTTCACGGCGGCCTCGTCTCCAACCGTCAATCTCTCCGTAAACCAAACTCCACATCAGAACCCCACCAATCACAGCCCTTCAATATCCACAAATGGGACCCACACTACCTCTCCAATCAAAAAACTCAATCTCCACCGTCCAATCCCAACACCTTTCAACTGCAACGTCACCTCTCACCCATCGCCCGCTTCATTACCGACGCCTTCCGCAAGAACCAATTCCGGTGGGGCCCACAAGTCGTGACCGAGCTCAACAAGCTCCGCCGCGTCACTCCCGACCTCGTGACCGAGGTTCTAAATATCGAAAATAGCCCTACACTGGCCTCCAAGTTCTTCCACTGGGCGGGTAAACAGAAGGGGTATAGGCATACTTTCGCTTCGTACAACGCTTTGGCTTACTGCTTGGCTCGAAACAATTTGTATCGCGCAGCTGATCAAGTCCCTGAGCTGATGGACTCGCAAGGTAAGCCACCCACTGAGAAGCAATTTGAGATTTTAATCAGAATGCATGCTGATTGTAGTAGGGGACTTAGAGTATTTCATGTGTATCAAAAAATGAAAAGATTTGGAATTTCGCCGAGGGTGTTTTTTTATAATAAGATTATGGATGCCTTAATCAAGACAAATTATTTAGATTTAGCATTATCAGTTTATGAGGATTTTAAAGGAAATGGGTTGGTTGAGGAGAGTGTTACTTACATGATTTTGATTAAGGGATTTTGTAAGGCTGGCAGGATTGATGAAATGTTTGAGATTTTGAAGAAAATGAGGGGGAATTTGTGTAAACCTGATGTATTTGCATACACGGCGATGATTAGGGTGTTGGTTGCGGAGGGGAATTTGGATGCGTGTTTGCGTGTGTGGGAGCATGAAGAAAGATTCGGTTGAGGCAGATGTGATGGCGTATGTGACTTTGATCACGGGGTTGTGTAAAGGAGGGAGGGTGGATAGAGGGTATGAATTGTTCATGGAAATGAAGGATAAGGGGGTTTTGATTGATAGGGCTATTTATGAAGTTTTGATTGAAGGGTTTGTGGGAGAGGGGAAGGTTGGAAAGGCATGTGATTTGTTGAAGGATTTAATTGATTCTGGGTATAGGGCAGATTTGGGGATATATAATTCGATCATTGGAGGATTTTGCAATATAAAGCGGTTTGATAAAGCTTATAAGCTTTTTGAAATTACGATTCAAGATGGTCTTGAGCCAGACTTTTCGACTGTGAATCCACTGTTGGTTTGTTATGCAGAAATGGGGAGGATGGATAACTTCTTTCAGTTGCTGGCTCAAATGGAGAAGTTGAAGTTTTCTGTAGTTGCTGATCTTGAGAAGTTTTTTGAGTTTATGGTTGGAAAGGAGGAAAGGATTATGATGGCTTTACAAGTGTTTGAAGAATTAGAAGGGAAAGGTTATAGCAGTGTTACCAAATCAATCTTATATATGTATTTGTCGGGTCAAAGCTGAATGAAGGAAGATGAAGAGCACGCCGAGAAAGTGAGAAGGGGGGAACGAAAAGAGAAAGAAGCAGAAACATTGTAGATTGAAAAGAAGAAACCGAGGAGTGAAAAATACGAAGAAAGAAGAGAAACTGAGGAGAAAAGATCCAATAGGTAAGAACTCTATGTGGTGATTTTCTTGAGATTGGATGTTTATTGGTTTACCTTGATTTGTTTAGATAAATCTGATTTTCACCCGAGCATGATGAAGAAAAACGAAATAGGGTTATTCAAGACTGATTTTTAATTTTGAGAATGAAATAAATTCAATTAATTTGGGTGAGAACTACAAATTTGGGGCTAGCTTACAGCAAGAGAAATAGAAACTGCAATAGAAACTGAAAAAGCAAAAGTTGCAAAAGCAAAAGAAGAAATAAAAGAAAAAGAATATCAAAATAAAATGCTGTAGCTCGAATTACAACTGTTGGTATAAAACCCTTGGCATTTCTTTCAATTGCTGCAATGTTTACCCTTTCCAAGAATCTATCAAAACTATATTCCCTATTGAAATCTGTTTCTGTTACTGATAACATAACCTATGTGGAAATACTTTCTTTGCTTCCTGCTGGATTGGCTGCTAAACTCAGAATTACACCTGGTAATGATCTTGTAGCTAAATTGGCTTATTTTCTTAATGTTTTATCAATAGCTAATAGAGATGAAACACTTGATTTCGATTACCATGTTATATCCATTGAGAATTTAGAAGAAACAAATTATTTCTTTGATCATGATGCTATTGTATGAGATGATGAAAATTATGAATCTGTTTTAATTGATTGTACTTCAAATTATCATCTAGTTGAGCAAAAGAGAATCAAAGTTGAAAACATAATGAGAGATCACGATGAAATTAATCGAGTTTACAATCATGTTTTCAAGCCTAAAGCATTTAAAAGATCTGTTACTAATCCTGGTGAACAAAAAAAAAATGAATCTTCTGATGTTTTCTCTATTCTTGATACAATTGCTTCTAAATCAATGAAATGGAAAAGTGCTTTCTTTGATATGTGTGTGGTGATTGTAAGGATATGTGTTGTCGAATTAACATTTATATAGATATATGAATATCGTTATGTATTATATTAATTTTGAGATATGTGAGTGATGATTTGAGTAAGTTGTGGATGTATGTTTTTATAGCTATAAAGCTTAATAAGTCTGAATATGGATATATAATATTATGGATTACATATGTTTATGATATGGTGATATTTTATTATGTAAGTTGACTTGGGAAGTATATTAATGGTAGAGTCGGTATATAGAATATATGTTATTGATTTGTTTGTTTTGGTGATTATGTAGCGGTATGAAAGATACAACTTGTTATTATGGATGCCATTTGGTTTTTTTATATGCATGCTCTTAGGTTGTTGGTATGGTTATTGTCAATAAGTGCTTTATGTGATGTGACAAAAATTAGATTAGGGTTATATTTTTTATTTTTATTTGGATGTATTTAATGTTTTTATTTATGAAGATATCGATTTTTTTTGGAAGTCCATCTAATTCTTAACATTTGGTTTATAATTTCAGATTTTGTGCCAGATATCATATTGTTGGGGGATTGTTGCAGGCTTCTCAACAAGTATCATGAATTTTGGTGGGGGCATGACATTTTGATGGGACTTTAAGAGTAGTTTTTGAAATATATATATGTTAATTTAAAGATTGTCTATGGAGTTTTTGTATTCATCATGTGATACTGTTGAATTGATTAATCTATTATATTGCGAATTTTATATAAATGTAATTTTTTAGTTTTTTATTTCATTGAGTTGGTATATATATATATATTATATATATTTTATGATTAATTTAATTACAAAAAATAAGAAATATAATTGTGAAATAATACGATTTTTAAATTTTAAAAGATATTGACGGATATTGATACTATAGTAACAATAATTACTGACACTAAAAATCAAATATATGCGATATACTGATACTGCAGTAACAAAATTTACTGACACTATAGTATCACTAAATACTGATGATATAGTGTCAATAATTTACTGACACTAAAATAGTGTGAGAGATTACTGATACCATAGTGTCAATAATTTTCTGATACTACAGTATTAACGTTTACTGACACTAAGAATCACTGACACTAGAAACTAGTGTCAGTGATTTCTGGCTGCGGCAACACTGACACATTTATATAGTGTCAGTAAAACCCTTTACTGACACTAATTTAGTATCAGTAAAAGCCTTTTTTCTTGTAGTGAAACATGCTTCCATGTTTGGTGGAAGTTTGACAATTTTTACTTTTTTTTATTTTACTAATTTTATTTTACATTTTGTAAATGACTATAGTAGATACACAAAATATACTGTATTGTTCATCAATTTCGGCCATGAAAACTTCCGAATTCGAAATTATTTTGACTTTAAAAGTTGTAGCTCTTTGAGTCTTCTTTAATCTGCAACTTGAATCAGCTCAATCGGACATCGGATGAAACAGTTATGGTCCAAATACGAAACATGCGCAAAACTGGAATTTCGGACTCCATTTCGTGACGCGTATAGTAAAATTTCGTTTTTGACATTTTTTCCTCCGGATTTCATCGTTTTAGCCCCGAGTTGATTCCATTAAGTCTCAATATTATTTTTATCTGCAAAATAAACAAAAACACATCAAAACGTTCATAAAACTCGAGAAACTATACAAAATATTAGGTTAAATGAGTGGGAAATAGTGATATAAATACCACTCATCACACCCCCAAACCTAACATTTTGCTAGTCCTCGAGCAAAACATAAAATAAAATAAACAACTTTAAAATAAAATTAAACTAAGCTAAGCCACTTTCGTAGGGATCACAGTTGCATTTAGCGTATGCAACAAGCCTTTCAACCCCTAGGTGTCCCTAGTGGACGAGTTGTAGTCTCGTGAGGGTTTACAGCAATGATACCCACAAACATTTTACAAAAGTAAAAAAGTAGTAAAACTAATACACACAAAAGCAAAAAGACAAGAGAAAATAGAATAAAGAAGCTATTGACTAATCTAGTGAAACTTCTACTCCAAGTTACTAGTTGTTTTGTTTCTTTCTAAATTACCGAATAAGTAAATTCTCCGATTATAATTGCCATTCTCCATATACACAGCCAACAAAATATTAATCAACTCATTTTTCCCCACAACAGTCACAAGTGTAGTTGATAAGAGAGCAATATTTTTGTCCTAAAGTTCTATCAGATTTCACACCTTTTCATAACAATGGAATAATTTTTCGGATTTTCTGATTTTTTTTCTGATTATTTTTTTATTTATATACAATATCTTCCGTCTATGTAGCGAGTGTTGGGTCGGTGGCTCCCAAACCAGTTGGATTTAGGGCACCAGGTGTTAAGACACCCCTACAGACTTAATTACCCATACTTCATATATATATATTTTTTTGGCAGCATCTTCGAATCCATGTAGCGAGCTTTGGGCCAGTGACTCCCAAACCAGTTGGTTTTAGGGCACTAGGTGTTAAAACACCCTTACAGACTTAATAACCCGGATCTTAGATGCTTTATTTTTGAACAACAGAAATTTTTTTTTTTTACTCCATTGCTATTTAAAGATGCTTCCTCCAATTAAACTAGAGCACGGAATATTACAAACTTTTCAAATATGCCTCATGTCTGTATGTTACTATGCATATTGATAATACCTGCCAACTAAGCATATGAAGTTCCATTTTAGTCCATTTTATGGAGAATCTACAAATTAAATAATTTAAAAGGAAATAAACAAAAATTAACTTTTTTCGAAAATGTTTTACCTTTTTAGTCAAAATAAAAACACAAAAACATTTTTGTAATTTTTGAAAATTTTTCAATTTTTTTTTTGTATTTTTCGAAAAATTTTGGACTAAAAATAAAAACAAAACATAAACTAAAAACAAGATACTAATCAACTAAATCCCTCCCCCAAACCTAAATGAGACATTGTCCCCAATGTCTTAAAAAGTAACAGAAGAGATTAGAAGATCATACCTGGTTAGCTGAAACACAGAAAACTAAAGGTTGAAATCCAGATTTATTTTACGCTTCTTTCCACGATCGTCCTCGGTCCATTTGATCTTGGAAAGAACAGGGTCAACTTGTGGTTCAAAGGCTAAGATTTGATCAAGTAAATATGGAGTAGTTCTGGCAGTGAAGAGGAGTTCTTTCATTGGTTTTGTCACGAACCCATTTCTCCGGGCATCATCAAGAAACACACAAAGAAAATCATAAAATCCCTCAACGTTAAACAGCCCAATCGGTTTCTGGTGTATGTTCAAGTTCGCCCAAGACAGCACTATAAAAATTTCCTCCAATGTGCCCAAGCCTCCTGGCAAAGCAATAAAAGCATCTGCACGGTTAATCATTTCCACCAGTCGCTCTGACATGCTTGGCACAATCAGTTCCTCTCCATTTGATGGTCCTATCAAATTTGCCTCCGCCAAAGGTTTTGGGATGATTCCCAAAAATGGACTGCCTCCTTCCTGTACGGCCTTTGAAATGACCCCCATTAGTCCAAGACTGCCTCCATCGTATATCAAGTGCATATTCTTCTAAGCTATGACTCGACCCAATTCCTGTGCTGCCTCTATGTAGTGTGGCTTAGTACCAACACTAGTGCCGCAAAACACACAGATGTTTTCAACTCGTCTTCTTGAAGTGGCTTCCATGTTTTACTCTGGATGTCTTCAAAAGTGCAATGATGAGTTGAATTTATAACACCTGAAAAGGATGAGTAAAATAATAGCACTAGTACCTGCCAAATGACAATTATTAGTCAATAGTAAAATAAATCGTGATAGACAAAAAGGTCTGGATCTTGTCGGAGAAAATAAGAGAAAACAACAAAAAAAATCACAATTATTAGGAAAAGACAAAGAGATATAATATGTACAAGAAAAGTAACGGCTTGATTGACGTCTATGCATCTGGGACAAGCTTCCCATCCAATTTTCTTATAAATTGGCAAACAGGGTCTTTTTGAGTCAGATTCCCTAGACTTAGCCGTTGTCTTTCTATTAGGAATTGTGTATGTAATTTGCGAATGGCTATATGAACATATCCACTGGGATGCGTCTCAAGAGTCAAAGATAGATCATCTAAAGACTCCTTACTCAAGCCATCCCTAATGAATTTAATTTATCTTCGCGATTATCAGACACCATTCCTAAAGAACGACAGTAAGTATTGCAATTCCAATGTGCCCATTTGAAACAAACACCCATTTGCTTAGCTCTACATTTCTTTGCATATGTGCTTCTTCCAAAACCAGGCAAAAATGAAGTACAAGAATCAGAATACTCACATGCCAATCAGACTCGTGCTTCGATTACCCAACGAATATCAGTAGGAATACCTTTCATCGTTAGTAGTCTCATCCATTCCAAGCATGCTTTGTAAACTTTCATCAGAGATTTTTGAGGGAGAGTAGGAAATTGCTTGTGAAGATTTGCGAGAGCTTCTTCCATCTGTAAAAAATAAACACACAAAATTAAATCACACAAAATCACAATATATACACAAATTGCATGGGTTGCCTCCCTGCTAGCGCTAAGTTTAACGTCGTCAGCTAGACATTGCTACTCGAACATTATGGTGGATCTGAAAGGGTGACACTTTCTTTTTGTCGCTCCAACGGTTCTCCCCAATAATGCTTAACACGCTGACTGTTAACCTTGAATGTGTTGTTGGTATTGGGATCCAGTAACTTAACAGCTCCATGTGGTAAAACCTGAGTGATCACAAATGGACCTGACCACCTTGATTTTAACTTTCTAGGGAACAACTTCAGCCTTGAGTTATACAATAACACCTGCTACCTTGGTTCCAACTGTCTGTGCACTATTTTTTGATCATGCCATCTCTTGGTCTTTTCTTTGCATAGTTTGGCATTCTCATAAGCCTGAAAGCGAAATTCCTCCAATTCATTGAGTTGGTGAAGTCTTTTCTCTCTTGCAGTTTGTGGATCAAAATTCAACTTCTTCAGTGCCCAGTACGCCTTGTGTTCAAGCTCAACTGGCAGATGGCATGCTTTCCCAAACACCAATCGATATGGGGATATACCAATGGGTGTCTTGTAAGCTGTACGGTAGGCCCATAATGCATCGTCCAATTTTGTAGACCAGTCCCTCCTTGTTGATCCAACAGTTCTTTCCAAGATTATTTTGATTTCTCTGTTTGAAACTTCAACCTGTCCATTTGACTGTGGTTGGTAGGCTGTGGCAATCTTGTGAGTAACTCCGTATTTGGATAGAAGTGCATCAAAGTATTTGTTACAGAAATGAGAGCCACCATCACTGATGATTGCCCGAGGTGTACCAAACCGAGTGAAAATATTCTTTTTCAGGAATTTGATCACTACTTTTGAATCATTGGATGGCAGTGCAATTGCTTCGACCCATTTGGAGACGTAGTCTACAGCAACCAAGATGTACAGGTTTCCGAATGATGGAACAAATGGTCCCATGAAATCAATACCCCATACATCGAATATCTCCACTTCCAGAATGTTTTGCAACGGTCCTTCGTTTCTCCTCGAAATATTCCCCATTCTCTGGCACCTGTCACATTGAAAAGCAAAAAGATAAGCATCTTTAAAAAGTGTGGGCCATAACAAACCTGATTGAAGAACTTTTGCTGCAGTTTTATTTCCGCTGAAGTGTCCGCCGTATGGTGATGAATGACAGTGCTGCAAAATGCTGCTGACCTCCTCCTGTGGAACACACCGTCTCAATAATTGATCAGCACATCGTTTGAACAGGTACGGCTCGTCCCAGATATAGTGCTTGACTTCTTTGAAGAATTTCTTCCGTTGCTGAGTTGTCCATTCCAACGGCCATTTTCTTGACACAATATAGTTGACATAGTCAGCATACCAAGGGGTATCTTGTTGTTTCATGGCAAATAGCTGTTCATCTGGAAAAGTTTCTTTGATTGACAGTTCTTTGCCAGCTGTTTCTCCATTATCGATCCTCGATAAGTGATCTGCCACCTGGTTCTCTGTTCATTTCCTGTCTTGAATCTCCACGTCAAATTCTTGTAGCAGAAGTATCCAACGGATCAATCTAGGTTTGGCATCTTTCTCTTCGCGATCAGGTATTTGATTGCTGAATGATCTGTGTAGACCACCACTTTGGGACCCAACAGATAAGAGCGAAATTTGTCCAAAGCGAACACAACTGCAAGCAACTCCTTTTCAGTGGTTGTGTAGTTGAGTTGAGCTTCATTCAAGGGTTTTGCTGGAGTAGTAATGGTGTGGAAATTTTTTTCTTTGCGTTGTCCCAAAACTGCACCTACAGTAAAATCACTAGCATCACACATCACTTCAAATGGAAGGGTCCATTCTGGTGCTATAATGATTGGGGCAGAAACGAGCTTCTGTTTCAAGATCTCGAAGGCCTCATGACATTCTTCGGTGAAGTTGAAAGGCACATCCTTTTCCAGAAGATTGCAAAGAGATTTTGCAATTTTGAAAAAGTCTTTGATAAATCTCCTGTAAAAACCTGCATGTCCGAGAAAAATCCGAATGCCTTTGACAGATGTTGGTGGAGGTAGTTTTTCAATTGTCTCGATCTTTGCTTTGTCTACCTCGATACCCTTTTGTGAGATTCGGTGTGCAAGAAAAATACCTTCCTGCACCATGAAGTGGCATTTCTCCCAGTTGAGTACCATGTTCGTGTCTTCACACCTTTGTAATACCTGTTCAAGATTTTGCAAACAATGATCAAATGAATCTCCAAACACAGAAAAGTCATCCATGAAAACCTCCATACTCTGCTCCAACATATGTGAGAAGATGGCCATTGACCGGCGTAATCACACGCGTATAACGCAAGCGCACGTATCGTTCAAGTAGTATAAAAATATCGATCCCACGAGGACTTAATTCCTATTGTTGTTATTAATTATTGAATCTATTTATTTATAGGTATCTAATTATAGGGAGAAGGGAATTGATTGTTTTGGTTGGTTGAATGTGGATTTTGCTTAAACAAAAAAAATAAAAGAAAATACTAAAAACAACAAAAGAAATAAAAGAAAATACTAAGGAAAATTAAAGACAAGACTCAAAGATCTACGGTCGTGACTCCACACAATACTGTTAATAAGATGAATTGACTCCCTTACCTATGTGTAATAAATTCAGTTTGCTAACCTGGAACACGAAAATATGCAAAAGCCTCTTCCGATGATCAGACGCAAATACCCAGTATAACCCAATTGAACCATATTCCTATGTCAACCACATTACCTGGATTCATTAAGATCAAGTTCCAATTATGGCTACCCACGCCCAACAGGTATGTGTCTATCCTGTAAGGAAATCTATTAAAGGGTTATCTATCCTCAAGGAAGATCGTGAGCTATTAAGTCTAAGGCTGAAACTAAAAATCCCTATGTCTAGTTCATTTTAAGTTTACCCCATCAATCTTATTAATGGCCAGTTAACAAGACGCATTAAGCTTAAGACTCAATAAACAAACTAAAGAACTACCCATAAAAAGAAAATCAATTATTAAGTGTGTGTATTGTGTTTCATCACTTCCCTAGAATAAAAATAAAATGCTGGAGGTTGGAGATCCACTTTTACTATTTATAATTTAGAAATCTCCCATAGTATAATATAGAATTTAACGGTGATTAGCCCAACCAACCATATAGGTGGTATTCCTTATTAAATCATATTTAAATGAAGTCCAACCTGCCATTAAGGCGGTAATACTATTTAAACATAAACCAGCCATATAGACGGTAATTATCTGTCACCTAAAAACCAGCCATATAGGCGGTGCCACTTTATGCAAAATAAATAAAACCAGCCATTAAGGCGGTAATTCCTTTTTAATGTGAATAATAAATTCTATATTATAATTAAGGGAGATTAATCTAAATTAAAATTATAAAAGCTTCACCCTTCCCCCAGCGGAAAATTAACTACTAAACATTAAAGAAGGGAGTAGAAGAAGAGAACTACTGCTATTACTGAAAATAAAAATTCATAAATTAAATACTTAAAATAAATATAAACTAGATGCAATCCTTAAATTCCTTAACCTAAGGAAAGCATGAGAATTACAAATGAAATGGCTTGGTATTTATAGAAAAACCTAAAGGCTTCCACTAATTTCTCCACCGATTGCTCCACCAAACACTCCACCAAGCATGCCACAAGACATGGCATCAAAAATAGCACCAAACATGGCATCAAACATGGCACCAAACGTGCAAGCATGTTTGGTGGAAGTTTGACAATTTTTATTTTTTTATTTTATTTTATTAATTTTATTTTATATTTTGTAAATGACTATAGTAGATACACAAAATATACTGTATTGTTCATCCATTTCGGCCTTCCAAACTTCAGAATTCGAAAATATTTTGACTTTCAAAGTTGTAAATCTTCGAGTCTTCTTTAATCTTCAACTTGAATTAGCTCAATCGGACATCGGACGGAAAAGTTATGGCCAAAATACGAAAATTGCGCAAAATTGGAAATTTTGACTGCACTTGGTGACACGTATAGTAGATTTTCGTTTTTGACCATTTTTCCTCCGGATTTCATCGTTTTAACCCCGAGTTGATTCCATTAAGTCAAAATATTATTTTTATCTGCAAAATAAACAAAAAAACATCAAAACGTTCATCAAACTCGAGAAACTATACGAAATATTAGGTCAAATGAGTGGGAAAAAGTGATGTATTTACCACTCATCAGCCATCATGCAACGCTGAAATGTGGCGGGGGCGTTACATAATCCAAATGGCATCCTGCGGAAAGCAAAAGTACCATAGGGACAAGTAAAAGTTATTTTCTCCTGATCCTCTGGTGCAATGGCAATCTGATTGTATCCTGAATATCCATCAAGAAAGCAATAAAACTCATGTCCCGCCAGTCTGTCCGGCATCTGATCAATGAATGGTAGCGGAAAAATGGTCTTTTCTCGTGGCTTTTTTCAGCTTCCGGTAGTCCATGCATACTCTGCATCCAGTCACCATTCTTGTTGGAATCAACTCATTTTTGTCATTGATGATCACAGTAATTCCTCATTTCTTCGGCACACATTACATCGGACTCTCCCAACTACTATCTGAAATGGGGTAATGATGCCAGCATCCAACCATTTGATGATTTCTTTCTTAACGACTTCTTTCATGATTAGATTGAGTCTCCGTTGATGCTCCACTGTAGGTTTGTATTCATCGTTCATCAGGATTTTGTGCATGCAAAATGATGGGCTAATGCCTCGAATGTCTGCTATAGTCCAATCGATGGCTTTCTTGTGCTCTCGCAATACTCTCAGTAACTTTTCTTCATGTTCCAATATTAGCGACGAAGAAATTATAACAAGTAATTCAGAAGAGTTTCCAAGAAATGCATACCTGAGGTGGCTCGGGAGTAACTTCAGCTCCAGCTGCCGTGGTTCTTCAATGAGGACTTGATTCGCTCATTTTTTGGGAGTTCCAGACTTTCCACTGGTGGTTTTGATTTGAAATAAGACGGCTTGTCAATAGAGTTGATACATTCTAGAATTTCAGCATCAAGCTCGTTGTCAGTCATATTGGTGATGCAAGCTTCAAGTTTGTCCGTGGGAATTGTATCAGTATCATGGATGATACTATCAACAACATCAATTCTGAAACAATCTTCTTCTTTTTCATCGCTCGGAATTTCATGGCTTTGAAAATATTAAAGGTAACTTCTTGGTCCTGAACTTTCATGGTCAATTCTCCTTTTTGTACATCAATCATAGTTCTCCCTGTAGCCAAGAATGGTCTCCCAAGAATAATAGGAACATCTTTGTCTTCTTCCATGTCAAGGATAATGAAATCAGCTGGGAGAATGAGTTTGTCAACTTTCACAAACACATATTCAACCACTCCTCTCGGAAATGTGAGCGTTCGATCGGCAAGTTGCAAAGAAACTGAGGTAGGCATTGCTTCTCCAATTTATTTTTTCTGTAAACTAGAAAAGGGCATCAAGTTAACACTAGCACCTAAATCACATAAAGCCTTACCGATGTAATGTTCTCCAATGGTGCACGGGACTGTGAAACTACCAGGATCTTTCAACTTCGAGGGAAGTTTCCTCTGAATGATGGCACTGCATTCTTCCGTCAATGCTACTGTCTCGTCTCGTAGTCTCCCAATCTCCGTTTTCGTGAAAGAATATCTTTCATGAATTTTACATAGCTAGGCATTTTCTCCAAGGCTTATGCGAATGGAATGTTGATGTGCAGCTTTTTGAACACCTCCAGGAATCGAGCAAACTGCTTATCCAGTTTGTTTTTCTGAAGACGCTGAGGAAAAGGTGGAGGTGGAGTGATCTGTTCTTTTTCATTTGCTTCTTTTTCCTCCATCTGTTGCTCTGCTTCTTTTGGAACATCTTCAATGGTTTCCTTGATTCCAACATCTTTGTTGATTTCAGTACCGCTTTTCAAGGTGATGGCTTGACATTGTTCCTTCCCTCGGTTCCTTGGATTTAGTTCAGTGTTGCTGGAAAGATTTCCTGGTGGTCTGTAACTCTGAGCATTGGCCAGTTGTCCAATCTGATTCTCCAGTGCTTTGATAGAAGCTGATTAGCTTTGAAATATAGCATCATATGCTGCTTGTTGCTTTTTGAACATCTCTGCAATCCATTCTTTCATTTCTGGTTCTTTTTCAAAGTCCTGGCTTTTGTTCTGTTGTTGGAATCCAGGTGGTGGAAAGTTCTTTTGCCCTGAATTACTGCTCCATGAGAAATTAAGATGATTCCTCCACCCTAGGTTGTAGGTGTTGGAATAAAGATTGTTTCCCTGTCTGTTGAAATTATTGACATAATTCACCGTCTCTTCAAGTTGGTTTGGTTCTGGTGCCCCTCCATATGGTTAACTTGTGGATCCAATGTTGCTTTGAGTGTTGAGAGTCTCCATAAATTTGTATATCTGATCCAGTTTGGCACTGACTGCTGTATTAGCTCAAACTTCATAAATTCCTGCAATTCTTTGAATCAGGCTTCTTTCTGTTGGCCACAAGGAATTGTTGTTGACCATTTCTTCAATTAGGTCCCAGGCTTGATCTTCTCCTTTTGACATCAATGCTCCTCCAGCAGCAGCATCAACTGTGGTTCTCATCAGTCCAGAAAGTCCATTATAGAAAGTTTGGACTTGAAGCCATTTTGGAATCTCATGGTGAGGACATTTTCGGAGCAAATCTTTGTATCTTTCCCAAGCTTCGTATAGGGATTCTGAATCTTGCTGTACAAAGGATGTGATGTCATTCCTCAGTTTTGCTGTTCTGGCCGGTGGAAAGTATTTTGCAAGGAATTTGGTGGCTAGAGTGTTCCAAGTTGTGATGGATCCAACTGGTAGTGAATGTAGCCAAGCTTTTGCTCTGTCTTTTAAGGAATATGGGAAAACTCGCAGTCTCATAGCTTCTTCAGCTCTTCGGTTGTAATTAAAAGTGCCGCAAACTTCCAGGAAGTTGCTGATGTGGGCATTAGGATCTTCAATTGCATTCCCCCCAAACTGAACTGACTGTTGAATCATCTGAATGTAATTTTTGATGTCACCCCCATTTGCTGGTAAGGGAGGAAGTACAATACAGCAATGAGGCCATCTACCACCGGAATGGTTCTGTCTCGAATGGGAATTGGTGGTGCCACCTACAAAGGTTCAGGTTCCATGTTAACAATCGTTTCTTGGCCTTCTCACCTTTCCCTTCTCAACTGTCTGATAGTTCTTTCAATCTCTGGGTCAAGCGGACGGACTTCAAAGCTTCTGGTTCGTCTCATGAAGTGTCTGAGAACCTGAAACAAGTGAAAATAAAAACAATAAGTAAAAAGAAAAATTAGATACAAGTAACAAACCTAACCCCGAAACTAATAGTAAAAGATAACTAAGTCCCCGTCAACGGCGCCAAAAACTTGACCAGTGCATTCACACGCGTATAACGCAAGCGCACGTATCGTTCAAGTAGTATAAAAAGTATCGATCCAACGAGGACTTAAAACCTTTTTGTTATCAATTTATGGGGCTAAATGATTACTAGTATCCAACAGATTGTTTGATTGATTGATTTGAAATGGCGATGATTCTAAATTTAAAACAAGTAAATTAAATTACGTGAAAATGTTGAGTGAAATCCAAATTTATAAAAAAACTATCCAGGGTTGTGATTTATTCCAATATTATTTTAAAGATGAAGTGGTTATCTTATAGTTGGGTAATATATTGATTTATTAACCTGGAACACTAAATCATGTAAAAGCCTCTTCCGATGATCAATTAGAAATATTCCAGTATAACCCAATTGAACCATATTCCTATGTCAACCACATTATCTGGATTCATTAAGATTAAGTTCCAATTATGGCTACCCCCGCCCGACAGGTATATTCCTATCCTGTAAGGAAATCTATTAAAGGGTTATCTATCCTCAATGAAGATCGTGGGCTATTGAGTCTGAGGTTTTAAACATAAAATCCCTATGTCTAGTTCATTTTAAGTTTACCTAATCAATTTAATTAATGGCCAGTTAATTAAAGAGCATTAAGATTAAGACTCAATAAATAAATCTTAAATTACCCCAACTATAATCTAACCCCTTATAAACCAGTGATATTGAAATTCATCACAACCCAGATAACAGACTTAGCTACGACACATATCTAAGGCTAGTAAAAACTTAAATAAAATAAAAGACATAAAGTAAATGCTGAAAAATTAAATAAAGTAAGTGCTGGAAGTTAAAAGTACAATAAAAGAAAATGTTGGGGGTTAGAGGATCCACTTTTAATATTTCAAAATTAGAAATCTCCCATTTTCTTAATGTTTACCGATTAATTAACCAGACCATAAAGGCGGTAATTTCATTTTTCCAAAGTCCAACCGACCATATAGGTGGCAATAAAATCATATAAACCAGCCATATAGGCTGTAATAAGGTTAGCACATAAACCGACCATATAGGCGGAAACTAAGTTCAAAAATATAAAACCAGCCATATAGGCGGTAAATAAGGTTGTCACCTAAACCGGCCATATAGGCGGAAATTAATTAATCCAAATTTTAATTAAAATAAGGGAGATTAATCTAATTTATCATATTAAAAGTCTTACCTCTTCACCCCAGCAGAATAAGATTACCTCCTCATGCTGTAAAAGAAAACACATAAAATTTATTAAACAAATTAAAAGAAAATACAATAAATTTAAATAATATACAAGACTCTTTCCTTTAGATTTTCATGGAGAAACTCCTCCAAAGAAAGCTTGAAAAAATTACAAAGTTAAGCTTGGTATTTATAGGAAAATCTAAAGGTTTCCACCAATTTCTCCACAAATTGCTCCACCAATAGCTCCACCAAACATGGCACCAAACATGGCATCAAACATGGCTCCAAACATGGAAGAATGTTTGGTGGAAGTTTGACAATTTTTACTTTTTTTATTTTACTAATTTTATTTTACATTTTGTAAATGACTATAGTAGATACACAAAATATACTGTATTGTTCATCCATTTCGGCCATGAAAACTTCCGAATTCAAAATTTTTTTTAACTTTAAAAGTTGTAGATCTTTGAGTCTTCTTTAATCTGCAACTGGAATCAGCTCAATCGGACATCGGATGATAACGTTATGGTCAAAATACGAAACATACGCAAAATTGGAATTTCGGACTGCATTTCGTGACGCGTATAGTAAAATTTCGTTTTTGACATTTTTTCCTCCGGATTTCATCGTTTTAGCCCCGAGTTGATTCCATTAAGTCTCAATTATTTTTTATCTGCAAAATAAACAAAAACACATCAAAACGTTCATAAAAACTCGAGAAACTATACAAACTATTCGGTTAAATGAGTGGGAAATAATGATATAAATACCACTCATCACTCCCTGCTAGCGCTAAATTTTTCGTCTTCAGCCAGACGTGACTGAAATCCATCTGTCAAGGTGGTTTCAGCGTCGTTTGGGATGTTCGATTAAAGACAATCCCATGAGCGTTGCTTTTGAAGGGTCTCTTCCAACGGTAAGGTAGCAAAAATAATTTTGTCTCATTCAGTGCTTGTGCTACCTTTTTAAACTTTGTCACTCCAACAATTCCTGCAAAGAAAGAAAGAAAATCAGGAGGTCTCATATGGTGCTTGACTTGGAATGGAAGTTCCATTTGTCAAGCTTCTGGGTGATTTCTCTAAATTGTACTCCCCAACACAGTGATGTTTCGCCTGAATTCAATGGATCTTCAATAAAGTCAGAAATTTGCTCCTCCATTTGCTGCTTCTCTTGCTCCACCTTTTCTTCACAGATGTGCTCTAGGATCTCCGCGTTCAGTGCTTCATCTGACATCTGCGAAATGCAAGCTCCATAAATGTCAACCCGAGGATGTAAAAATATGTCTAACATTAGGTCTTCATCCTCTGATCTGGGTGAAATGATTGCCTCAGGTAGATCTTCATCAAACAACATGTTAAAACATGCTCCAAGATCTTCATTTTGAGGATTGAAAGTTTGATCCTCCGTTGTTGATGCAGTTGGTACAAATAACTCAGCTTCATCCTCATCAGAATCTGAATAATAAAAGTCAAATCGAGACTTTGCTGGTTCTGGCTCCTGAACTGTTACCTCTGGTTGTTGATACTGTTTAGCCTCCTCCTTTACTGAAGTGTCATCGTGAAATGATTGGTACTCGAAGGCTTCATTAGTGTCATCTGAAAATGATTCTTGAGGTATGCAGCTCTGATTTTCTGTTAATTGTCTCATTTGATCTGTCATCCTCTGAATAGATTCTGATTGTCTCTGAATACTTTCGAGTTGATTTTGATATGTTTCAAGCATTGCATCCAACTTTTGTCCGTTTCTTGAACCAATCTTTGAGCATGTCAATCAATGGTTCTTCCTTTGATGGTTCCGGTTCTTGATAAAGATCATAGGTAGATGGAGGATAAGATGGAAAATGTGGCTCTGTGAAATGTGATGGTCATCATACCATGAAGGATTCGATAGTTCTGCCACCTGAATTGTAGTTGTACTCGCAATAAATCGCTCGGGTGGTTACCATTACATATGTCACATCTCCACATTGCATTCTGTAAGCAAATGTAGTATTGCTTGGATCTGGCATCCAATGATAGTCATTGGGCTGGACAACAGGCCTCAGAAAATCAGACTGTTGCTCCCAGATTTGGGGTGTATCTGCTTGTAAATCATGTAATCTTCTCAATCTCCCAGTAGTGTTCCATTTTTCAACCACGTGAAAAATAAAATAAAGAAATAAAAATTACAGATAAAAATAAAGAAAATTAGATACAAGTATATTAGATAGCTTCAAAATTAATAACTCAAGAAATATAAGTCCCCGGCAACGGCGCCAAAAACTTGACCGGTGCGTACATACGCGTATAATGCAAGCGCACGTATCGTTCAAGTAGTATAAAAATATCGATCCCACGAGGACTTAATTCCTACTGTTGTTATTAATTATTAAATCTATTGATTTACAAGTATCTAATTATAGGGAGAAGTGAATTTATTGCTTTGGTTGGTTGAATGTGGAATTGCTTAATTTAAATAAACAAAAGAAAATACAAAAGAAAATTATAAAAGACTCAAAAGAAAATACTAAGGAAAATAAAGAAAAGACTCAAAAGATCTAGGGTCGTGACTCCACACAAAACTGTTAAAAGGATGAATTGACTCCCTCACTTATGTGTAATAAATTCAGTTTGCTAACCTGGAACACGAAAATATGCAAAAGCCTATTCCGATGGTCAGACGCAAATACCCAGTATAACCCAATTGAACCATATTCCTATGTCAACCACATTACCTGGATTCATTAAGATCAAGTTCCAATTATGGCTACCCACGCCCGACAGGTATATGCCTATCCTGTAAGGAAATCTATTAAAGGGTTATCTATCCTCAAGGAAGATCGTGAGCTATTAAGTCTAAGGCTGAAACCTAAATTCCCTATGTCTAGTTCATTTTAAGTTTACCCCATCAATCTTATTTATGTCCAGTTAACAAGATGTATTAAGCTTAAGACTCAATAAACAAACTAAAGAACTACCATAAAAAGAAAATCAATTATTAAGTGTGTGTATTGTGTTTCATCACTTCCCTAGAATAAAAATAAATGCTAGGGGTTGGGGATCCACTTTTACTATTTTATAATTTAGAAATCTCCCATAGTATAATATAGAATTTAACGGTGATTAGCCCAACCGACCATATAGGTGGTATTCCTTATTAAATCAGATTAAATGAAGTTCCAACCTGCCATTAAGGCTGGTAATACTATTTAAAACATAAACCAGCCATATAGGCGGTAATTATCGTCACCTAAAAACCAGCCATATAGGCGGTGCCACTTTATACAAAATAAATAAAACCAGCCATTAAGGCGGTAATTCTTTTTAATGTGAATAATAAATTTATATTATAATTAAGGGAGATTAATCTAAATTAAATTATAAAAGCTTCACCATTCCCCCAGTGGAAAATCTAACTACTGAACATAAAAAGAAAGGAGTAGAAAAAAAGAGAACTACTGCTACTGAAAAATTTAAAATACATAAATTAAATTACTAAAAACAAACACACAAGATGCAATCCTTAAATTCCTTACAAAAACCTAAGGAAAGCATGAGAATTACAAATGAAATGGCTTGGTATTTATAGAAAAACCTAAAGGCTTCCACCAATTTCTCCACCGATTACTCCACCGATTTCTCCACCAAACAAGCCACAAAAAACTCCACCAAACACTCCACCAAACATGGCACCAAACAAGGCACCAAACATGGCCCAAAACACTCTTGCATGTTTGGTGGAAGTTTGACAATTTTTATTTTTATTTTTATTTTATTAATTTTATTTTATATTTTGTAAATGACTATAGTAGATACACAAATATATTATCTTGTCATCAGTTCGGCTTCCAAAATTCCGAATTTGAAAGTATTTGGCTTCAAGTGTATATCTTCGAGTCTTTCTTAATCTGCAACTTGAATCAGCTCAATCGGACCATCGGACGAAAACGTTATTGGCTAAATACGAAAGTTGCACAAACTGGAAATTTTGACTGCACTTCGTGATGCGTATAGTAAAATTTCGTTTTTTGACATTGTTTCCTCTGAATTTCATCGTTTTAGCCCCGAGTTGATTCCATTAAGTCTCAATATTATTTTTATCTTGCAAATAAATAAAAACACATCAAAAGTTCATATAAACACTCAAGAAACTATACAAAATATTAGGTTAAATGAGTGGAAACAGTGATATAAATACCACTCATCACCATGTTCCATCGTGTGTATTTATTATTGCTTGCCATTGTGAGAATTTACTTTGAAGCATGCGAACTTAGATTTAGGCCTTATCGGAATTTAGGTTACTTTGGTCAATATGCATGTTGTGTAGACTTGGTTAAATTAGTGTACAAATCCGTTCATTACAAGTGGCATAAGTAAAGGGGACATTCCGAACCTAACGTTTTGAGGTCTTCCCCTGCGAGGGGTGAGTGTGGCCTTAATCATTTTTTTTCGATTCAACACCGGGTGACGACTCCATTATTCTCCGGTTTAGTCCCCCGCGGGCTACTCCGTACTCCCAACCGGGCCGCGAGCCTGGAACAGCATGCGTCGCCACAGTTTCTGTTGTCTACACTAACTAGGCTAAGCAAACATATTCCAAGTACATCATATCTAAATTCACATGCATGAAAATAAAGTTTACATCTAAATTTGCATAGAACTTATGTCTAAGTTTGCATGCTTCGAAGAATAAATCATTACGACGGCAGGCATGTAATTTCATAAGCATATGATATTCATGAATACAGAAACGCAAATAAACCGTAATGGTATTAGCATGCGATATCAAGATGATGGCAAACATACAATTTCACATTGGTAGGCACATAAGCTCAGATACATAACATTCATACAAGTATGTATATTCAAGAAGAGCAATTAAGCGCATGATGAAAATAAATAACTAAAGAGGCAATTCAAGTGTATAATGTGAGAGATGACTAAAGTGACCACTAAATGTTAAAGTGAACATGCCATGATGTGATGCAGAAAAGGCATTTAGAACACACAAAACACATGCGTGGGCATTTTTTCCAAGTGGTACGTGGAATTGTATCCCAAGTGCAGACCGCATTAAATTCCATTCGGAATCGGCTACGGAATTTATATCTGAGATTCCATCCGATATATTACGAGGAATAATACCTGAATGCTATCATATCATTGATACATAAATGATAATATATCAAGCCAAGACAAAGGTAAAAAGATGCAATCAATGGAATGAAGGTGGGGCAAATTACCATGGTAAAGGTAGCTTCAGGGCTTTTCTTCCCCAAATGGAGAACCTTCCATCCAAATAATAAGCCCATGCGCTTTAGAATGTAATGCATGCGTGAATAAGTAATGATGTGCAAGAGTGTAAATGACATAATAAGAGGCGCGGCAAACAAAACATCATGGTAAAGGTAGCCTTTAGGCAGTTCCCTCGAATAGAGGACATTGAATCCACCTACCCTAGTTAGCCCATGCGCATTAGAATGTAAGCATGCATGAATAAAAACAATGATGTACAAAGTAAAGATAATGATACCGGACTCCATTCATCTGATTGAACGTATCTCACATCCAATTGAATATACAACATCCGGCGCGGCAAAAGCATCGTGGTAAAGGCTTTAAACCCCTTGACTTAGAGGACCTTTAATCCCACTTACTAAGCCCATTTGCAATTAACATAATGCCTATAAGAAAAGTAAAGACAATGGTATCGGACTTCGTATACCCGATTGAACACATCTTACGTCCAATCGAATATACATCTTCCGGCGCGGCAAAGCATCGTGCAAAAGGCTTTTAACCCCTTGACTTAGAGGACCTTTAATCCAACTTACTAAGCCCATACGCAATTAACATAATGCCTATAAGAAAAGTAAAGACAATGGTATCGGACTTCGTATACCCGATGGAACACATCTTACGTCCAATCGAATATACATCTTCCGGCGCGGCAAAGCATCGTGGTAAAGGCTTTTAACCCCTTGACTTAGAGGACCTTAATTCCACTTACTAAGCCCATGCGAAATGAACATAATGAATATAAGAAAAGTAAAAGCAATGGTATCGGACTTCGTATACCTGATTGAACATATCTTACATCCAATCGAATATACATTATTCGGCGCGGCAAAGCATTGTGGTAAAGGCTTTTAACCCATTGACTTAGAGGACCATTTAATCCCACTTACTATGCCCATGCGCTTTATCTCATCATCACACAAACAAATAACATGTGAAAATTAAATAGCGGATAATAAAGTACGAATAATTAAACAAGCAATATGACATAAAATAAACAAGTACCGTTTACTCAAGTGGTACATGTAATTGTTGCCCAAGTACAGACCGCACTACCGTCTATTCGGATTCGGCTACGGAATTTACGTCTAGGTTTCCATCCTATATACCACAAGAGATGACACTTTTTCCTTTCATCCAATACCCACAACACACATCATATGCAAATAATAATTAAAATACAAATGAAGATAAATGAGAAAGTGCTTTCAGGTCTAACCTTTTTACGTCGACTTTTGGAAGAGCGTTATAAGCCCGTCGGAAGGGGTAATAGTCCACAACTCTTCCGGTTCACTGGTTTGACGTCTTAGCTCGCTGTTTCGCTGTTCAAGCTACTATTTTTGCCCCGTTTTGCTGCTGTTTTTGGTGTATTTTCTGGTCACTATTTCAGGTCTATTAGACTACTGTTTTGGGTGTTTTAGGTGCGGTTTTGGGTGGATTTAGGAAGGCTAAGGGGCTGCGATTCTGGACTGTTTTAAGGCTAAGACTGGGCAGTTTTGGGTGTCTAATATGCTGTAGTTCAGGGTGCAAGATGCCGCAGTTCAGGGTGTTTTTTTGGCTGCATTAAATTTTGTTTGCTGATGGTTGAGAGGAGGGCTGCGTGTGTTGATCAATAACTAAGGTGATGGCTGCGTGAAAGGTGGCGTGATGGTGTGAAGCAATGTGCATGGGGCAGGCTTGTGTGTGCGTTATTTTTCCAAGGACGTGGCTGTGAGGGTGAGGTCTATTTAAGGGTAGGAAGAGGGTTGGTTCGTGACTGATTTGATGAAGGGGCAGTGCAAATGTAGCGTTGAATTGAAGGGCAGTACGTGCTGGGCGTGAAGATGAATTATTAGCAGTGAAGAGGGTTGCTTTATGTGTTGAAGGGTGTGTGGCGTGGTGAAGGTCTGCTTTATGCCTTGGAAGGCTGTGAGGCTTGCGTGAATGTGATATGTGAGGTGGCTTAAAGTGGCTGCAAATGGCGAGAGCTAAGGCGTGGTTAAAGGGGCAGTTAACGTGTGAGGGGCAAGTGTGCTGATCTTGTTGGCTTATGTTGTCTCGGTTGAGAGAGAGGAAGACTATTGTTTTATTTTTGTTTATTTTTTTGTGAGCCATGTATGTTGAATTATAGAGGAGGGTGCATGAGTTTGTGTTCTTTTTATAGTTGTAGTTGGGAATTAGGGTTTGTGCATGGTTTTGAAAGGAAACAAATCATGTTAAAAGGGAGGGATTTAATTTAATTATTAAAAGGAAAGAATATTCATAATTTGGTGGGGAATTTCTTTAATTAGGTGAGTGATTTATTTAGTTTAGAAATTAAATTTATTTAATTTTGGTATTAGATTAGATTAGATTTAAATTTAATTTAAATTGTTTTAATTTAATTTAAATTGGATTTAATTTGATTGGATTTTAATTTAGTTTAATTCCATTTATTTTAATTTAATTCAATTGTATTTTAGTTTAATTTAATTCAATTTAGTTTTAATTTGTGAGCTTAATTGATTGGATCTTAATTTCAATTTAATTGGTATTAATTTAATTTGTGAATTTAATTTAATTAAGATTTAATTGGTTTTGAATTAATGGATTTAATGGAATTCAATTTAATTTGTGACATGTGTTTTAATTATTTAATTATTATTCGATGTGATTTAATGGGCTTGGGCTAAGGTTAAGTTTTAAAACGGAGGTCCAACAAGCGAACCCGAAGCTAAACACGTGAACTAAATCCAACAAAAACGTCAATTCTTGACTCTTCCCTTCCGACGTCCGTTTCCCGCGACTTCCGCGACTTAAAAGGTAGTGCCTCCAAATGAGACTCATCATCGGGTTTCACATGCAAAAATGCAATGCCTACAGTAATGAAGTAGGAGAATCCACCTCTAGCGGTGACTGAGATTGGTCCTCATACATCAGAGTGTATGAGTTCTAATGTCTCCGCTGCACGATGTCCTTTACCTTTGAAGGGTAATTTGGTCATTTTACCAATTAAACAAGATTCACAAGTTCCATGAGGTTCATATTTGAAGGGTTTGAAATATCCATCCTTATTTAGCTTAGTTAATCTTGTTTCATTGATATGACCTAAGCGACTGTGCCATAGAAGTGATTCATTGAGATTATTCGGGTTAACATTGTATATATTAGAGGTTGAACATTCTTTATTAGTTCTTAAGAAATAGATACAATTATTCAAAATACCATCTCCATATTTTATGTCATTGAAATAAATAGAACATTCATTACAACTTATTAGGCATGAAAAACCTTTATTACATAATGAAGAAATGAAATGATGTTATTTACTAGAGAAGGTACATAAACACAATCTTCTATGTCTAAAACTAAACCATTCGGCAAAACTAATGAATAAGTCCCCATGCAAAATACAGCCAGTTTTGCTCCATTACCCATGCATAAGTCAACCTCCCCATGACGAAGTCTCCTACTGTTTCTCACGCCCTGCACATTGTTACACAAGTGAGTCCCACAACCGGTGTCAAGCACCCAAGTAGAAGGTTCAGAGTTTTGAGATTATAGTTCAATCATATACAAAATACCTGCAGCATTGGGCTTCTTGGCCTCTTGGGCTTCCCTAGCTTCCTTGGTTTTCAAGGATCTGCAGTCTTTCTTCCAATGACCATTCTTTCCACAAAAGAAACATTTCCCTTTTCCCTTTTTCTTCTCCACCTTACCAATGGGCTTTAGGTGATCTGGAGCCTTGGACTTGCCCTTATTTTTCTTTGGGCCTCGTGGCTTTAGGTCCTTACCCATAAGCATAACAGAGGTTTTAAACTCCGGTTTCAAGTCCTTCTATGTTTGCTTTATTAGATTGTACAATTCTGCTAAAGTAGCTTCCTTATCAGACAGATGAAGCTGCATAATAAAGTTAGAGAATTCTTTTGGTAATGACTGAAGAATTAGATCCTGACATATCTCATGATCCATGATGAACCCGAGGTTGGCCAATTTTTCAATGTGGCCAATCATCGTAAGCATATGTGTAGGCATTGCATTTTTGCATGTGAAACCCGATGAGGAGTCTTATTTGGAGACAACTACCTTTTAAGTCGCGGAAGTCGAGGGAAACGGACGTTGGAAGGGAAGCGTCAAGAATTGACGTTTTGTTGGATTTAGTTCACTTGTTTAGCTTCGGGTTCGCTGTTGAATCTCCGTTTTAAAACTTAACCTTAGCCCAAGCCCATTAAATCACCTCCATAAATAATTAAAACATTTAAAATATTTGTCACAAATTAAATTAAATTAAATCTAAGTAAATTAAAACCAAAGCCAATTAAACTAAAATCAAATTAAATTAATTAAATTGAAATTAAATTAAATAACCAATTAATTAACTAAATTGAAATTAAATTAAATAACTAATTAAAATCCAATTCCTAAATTAAACTAAATCATATCCAAATTAAAATCAAAATCAAATAAATCAATTCCTAAAATTAAACAAATCAATCACCTAATTTAAATATTATCCACCTAAAATACACATATTTCTTGCCTAAAATAATCAAATTAAAATACACCTAATATAATTGATTTATTTCCTAATTAATCCATGCACAAACCCTAATTGCACTACTATAAAATATAACACATTTTGCAACCCTAAGCCTCTCCTTCCCTCTCTCTTCTCTCTTAAAACCGACAACACAAAATTAATCGAAAACCCTAAGTCACATTCCCTCCACTCACGACCAGTAAAGCCCCCACTGATTGAAAAAACCATATTCAACAGCCCTAAACACTTCAACCCTCTCGACAAACAGCCACAACAACCCTCGACTCCCACTCCTTCTCTGAAGCAACCACAGCAGCCACCCTAAAGCTTCTCACGAATGTCACAAACATATTCACACAGCAACTAAACAAGTCCACCTTGCCCTTCAACCACCCTACACTTTCACGGCACACACTTTTGAAGTCTCTCACGATTCAAAACAAAAATTAAACCTGCCCCCTTACAATATACTCACGCCTCTCAGTCCAACAAAACAAGAAAAACCAAGCCAAACAAAGAACCCTATCATCTCTCGGCCCTGCCCCTATACTTGACCACACGAACCTGCGCACCACTAACCCTCACGGCACTCACACCCCTTACATATCAAGCCTTACACTCAACAGAATCAACGCACAGCACATACACTGCTTCACAGCCCACTTACCCCACACGCACAGCCTTGCTTCACGCCACACTGCCCCCTCTGATCATTCATCAGCCCTTCATCATGCTTCACTAACCGATTCATCAGCCATTCAATGCCATCTGACCACATACAAGGCACTACCGATAACAACCCACACACCCTGGCAAACTAACCCTAGCAGCACTCACCATCACTCACTGCTCTTACAAGCCACGGCATTAACAGATCCACTAAACAAAATCAGAAAACCCGAACAAAGCAACACTGACTAAGCCACCTCCAAAGCCTTCACCTCACTGCCATTAACCCTGCACGCATAAAACGTCCTAAAATCAGCCCCAACAGCCCATAATTCTGCCTCAAACTAACCCTCAAATTGCCGTGAAGCTGTCCCAAACATCACCAAGAAACTGCCCAGTAAAATAGTCCAGAAACCGCCTAAAACAGTCCCCAAAATACCCAAAACAGTAGCCTAATAAACCTGAAGTAGTAAGCAGAAAATACAGAGAAAACGGAGTGAAAACAGCGACCAAAATAGCAAAACAGTGAGCTTAGATGTTAATCCAGTGAATCGGAAGAGTTGCGGAGTGATAGCCCTTCCGACGGCCGTGAAACGCGAGTCCGAAAGTCGACATAAAAGGTTAGACCTGAGGGTACTTTTCCTATTATTTCCATCTATCTTTTTAATTGCCTCATTCATTTTTATCGTATGAGAGTCGTTTATTGATGCATGATTGTGGCCCTTGAATAGATAGTAAATGCATGTATTATGAAATGATGCATGTTGTGGCCCTTGAGTAGATAAATATGCATATATTGTAAAATGATGTATGTTGTGGCCCTTGAATAAAATGAAAAATGTGTCGCCTCTCGTGGTATATAGGATGGAAACCCGGACATAAATTTCATAGCCGATTCCGAATGGACGTCAGTATGATCTGCACTCGGGATACAACTCCACGTACCACTTGAGTAAACGGCGCATATTTTGTTTTATGATGTTTTGATTTGTTTGTCATTCGTTACTTGAATTCCGCATGTTATTTAGTTGATGTGTTCATGAGATAGTATTCAAGCATGATTAGTCATTTATTTTGCGTTGGGAATTCGCATTATGTTTAGTTTTGTTCTTTATTTTCCGCATTATATAATTGAGGTATGCCATGAGATTATTGCATGATATTGTTGTTATAATGGTTTATTTTATGCATACGAACTTAGGAGTAAATTATCCTTGGAAATATGTTGTTTAGGCTTGGTTGATTTATTGCACAAATTATATCATCACAAGTGGCATAAGTAAGGGACCATTCCGAACCCAACGGTTTGAGGTCTTCCCTTGCAAGGGGTGAGTGCGGCCTTAAATCTTTGTCCCGGTTCACACCGGGTGGCGACTCCATGTTATTTTGTATTTCCCAACTAGGCCGCGAGCCTAGAACAGAACAGCGTCACCCAGGTCCTGTTGTCCACAGTCTGGCGACTCCACTGGGGATAAGAGAATTGGCCCCGAAATCATGTATTGTGATGTGTATGATTTGTGCATTAGTTGACCATTTCTAATGTGGGTTAAGGGAGTTCAATCAAAGGCATTGTCATAAACCCGCATGAGAACCATAGTTGTATATCCTATAGAAGTTGCCTCTTTATGCTTTTGATAACCACATGCATATTATATCTCGTTTGTCGCACGCATCTCATGCATACATGCATCATGTTAACCCTCTGTGTCTTAAAAGCCATCATAGATATCCGTTGGGTTAGAGGAAAAAAAAGGTTATTCAAAAGGAGTTTAGCAAACATGGATAGCGGGGAAAAGGAAATCGAGAAATAGAAAAGATTACGGAAAGGATAGAAAGACCATTGGGGGGCCTTCGAAAAAAAAAAGGAAAAAAAAAGAGAGAGAAAAAAAAGTGGGAAAAGAAAAAGAAAAAAAAAAGAGAGAAAAAAAAAAGAAAAGGAAAAGGAAAAAAGAGAAAAGGAAAAAAAAAAGAAAAAAAAATTGTTTGTTTTAGTCATTGATAGTTAGACATAAGTCCGATGATGAAATTGTTTGCTTTAGGGTGAAACCTTAGAAACGATAAACTTTTGACGTGCTTTTATCTGACAATTTGAGTAATTGATTTATGTTAGACTCGCAAGCACTTGATTATGGCTCTTAGCAGTGAAAACCTGAATAGTTAGCAAAGTGACTAGTCGAAGAAATTGTAGGTCGGTGAATGACCGTTTGCTTAGATGTCTATCTTGATTTGCTTATGTTATGATGTGTATGGTTGAAAATGAAAGAAAAGTCTCTAAAGAAAAATGAACCACCTATAACCGATAAGCGTGAAGCTACCCATGGGCGAGTATTAGGACCACCATGAGGAGAAATGCTACCTTAAAGGGTAGGTGTGTTGAAAAAAAAAGAGAGAAGAAAAAAAAAAGAAAAAAAAAAGAAAAAAAAAAGAGAAAAAAATGAAGTTCAAAATGAAAAGAAAAATGAGAGACAAAGGAAAAGAGAGTTAAAGTCATACCACATTGAGCACGAAAAGCAATTGCGGAATATAATTGAGACATATAGGTTGGTTTGACCCACCGATCCCGATTTTTGAAACGAAATCATTGATCATTTATTCAAAAACTCAGATTTAAGTTGCATTGATTGTTTTGAAAATTCTCGGGTTTCATTACTGGGCATCCCTTGAGGACGATAATATGTATGACCATTGAGACTATTTTCGTAGCATGTGATATAGCATGATAATATGGAAGGCCCCACCATGTGGTTCATCCTGATCAAGCACAAAACAGTAGAGAGCAGAAAGCTAAATTAAGACTGGGAGCGACCAGTCTACCACCCCGTGAATAAGAAGGATAACAAAAAATTGAGCCATGAGACCAGAGAGAAGACTGAGCAATCACTTGGAGAACTGGGGGGAAGACCTAACCCAGCGGAATAGGAAATTCATTAATGCATGCATACACGTAACATATTTTGCATTCTTTTTTGTGTTTGTCGTGTTTTGTATTCACAGGTTTCAAAGAAGAAAAAGAGAAAGCAGCAAAGACAAGCCAACCAGAATCAGCAACATATGAGTAGTAGTTTTGGGGATGAGTCCCAGGGGCGAAGCCCATATCAGTTTCAGATTTGGGGAGGAATCCCAGGGTTGAGGCCCATATCATTATCAGTTTGGGGCGAGACTCACATCAGTTCAGTATCAGTTCTGCCGAGCATGGCATTCTGGGGGCGGGGCCCACATTAGTTCACTAGCAGTTCTGCCGGGTATGGCACTCTGGGGGCGAGGCCCACGTCATCATCAATATCAGTTTTGCTGGGTATGGCGCTCCGGGTATGGAGACATCAGATCAGTTTGGCCAGGTACGGCACTCCGAGTATGGAGACATCAGAATAAGTCTTTCCGGGTATGGCACTCTCGGGGAGAGGCCCACATTAGCATCGGAATCAGCCTTGCCGGGTATGGCACTCTAAAGGCGAGGCCCATATCAGTATCAACATAGGGGCGAGGCCCATATCAGTATCAGTTTGAGGGTGAGGCTCATATCAGCATCAGTTTTGGGGCGAGGCCCACATCAGTATCAGTTTTGGGGCGAGGCCCACATCAGTATAAGTCTCGGGCGAGGCCCACATAAGTCTGGGGCGAGGCCCACATCAGTTTGGGGGCGAGGCCCACGTCAGTATCAGTTCAGGGGTGAGGCCCATGTCAGTATCAGTATCAGTCTGGGGCGAGGCCCACGTCAGTATCAGTTGAGGGCGAGGCCCACATCAGTAGTAGTCTGGGGCGAGGCCCACTTCAGTATCAGTTGAGGGCGAGGCCCACATCAGTATAATTCTGGGGCGAGGCCCACATCAGCCTAGGGTGAGGTGCCCACTATATCATCATATTCAGGGCAAGGTCCCTATTGTCAGCGGTGTCGGGTCGAGGTGCCTAGGGTCGAGGTGCCCCGTTGTCGGTTGCAGTTCCGGGATGCTTCCCAGGGTCGAGGGCCCACTATATCATCATCACAGTTCACATTCGGTGGTTCGGGAGGAAAGCCCAGAGGTCGAGGTGCATCGCCATCATATCAACTACATCATCAAATCGGTTCGAAAATGGACCACTCTCATATCAGTAATGGTTCGGAAATGGAATATCTCTCATCAGTAACGGTTCGGAAATGAACCACTCTCATATCAGTCATGGTTCAGAAATGGACCACTCTCAAATCAGTCATGTTTCGGAAATGGACTATCTCCCATCAGCAACGGTTCGGAAATGGACTATTTCTCATCAGCAATGGTTCGGAAATGGACCACTCTCATATCAGTCATGGTTCAGAAATGGACCACTCTCATATCAGTCATGGTTCGGAAATGGACTATCTCTCATCAGCAACGGTTCGGAAATGGACTATCTCTCATCAACAATGGTTCGAAAATGGAATTCAAAATAAATAACAAAATAACAAAAAATAAAATTTATAACTATTGATTCTCTAATGAACTATTTATTCATAACTATTATGAATATTAATCTTTCTATTCGTAATAGAAAGACTTGAGCGCTTAAATCGTTCAAGTACCGAATCAACCCTTAAAAAAGATACTCATTTATTTCTCTTAAGAAGGAGGGAACTCCATGTCTATGTAAAATGTTCCCAGCTATAAAATAAACTATGCCCCCAAAGTACGTAGCTATTGGTCAGGATTGCTACACCAACCTCACCTTTGTAAATCAAAGGACACAGCCTGCCATGCAGGAGTTTGTAGTACACTCAGGATTAAGATCAATCCATATATGACCATCAAGTAGATTGAAATGACTTTAATTGCTTAACAGATATTATAAGAATGTCATTTCTATCTAGGTCTAGTCCTATATGATCGCATCATACAAGGTGCCTCCATTCTCATGTCTCTACATGGACGATCCTGATCAAGATCGCCATAAAATATAGAATGGACCGCAGTTATAGATAAACCGCAAACAAAGTACTCGCTTTGTTTGCTCTCTATGGACTATTTAAGATTACTAACTTCAGACTTAAATCCTCTTGTATATAACACTCATACACTAAGTCTGAAGGTACCTAAGTAATCTAGGGTATTTAAAAAGATATAATATGTGAAAATTAAACAAACAATTTGATAAATGAATAATGCATCGTTTTATTTCAAAAAATATGAAATCGTTTACATCACATGTAGCTCTAGGGCATACATCCCAACAAGTTTCAGAGGCTATTTTTTTGTGGTTGCAGTGGGCAATTTTGGTGACTGTTTTTGGTGAATGGAGGGTTGCTTTGGATGTGATTTTCGGTGAATATGCGGACAATTTTGGTGGTGATTTTCGGTGAATGGGGGGACAGTTTCAGGGGTGTGTTTCGATTGCTAGAATGAGGGAGAAGAGAGAATTATTTGCTTCTTGTTTTTTTGTCTTGGGCGTGAACTAGGAGAGGTGAGGGTTGAATTTGTGTCTCTTTTTATAGAGAAAGCCTAGGGTTTCGCTTGTGTGAATAGGAAAAGAATCATGCAATCAATGGTGACATCTCTTAATTAGTATCTCATAAGGAAAGTATCTAGTTAATTAGAGACATGATTTGGCTTGATTTGTAAGGTGGTATATTTGATTTGTTTCATTTAGGTAGGTGATTTTTTTTATTTAGGTAGGTGATTTGTTATATTTGGGAGGGATTTTGTGTCTTTGGGCATGTGGGCTTGGCTTGGTGGGTGTGTGGGCTTGGCTTTGTGGGCTAGGTGGGCGTGTGGCTTGATGTGTGGGCTTGATGTAGATTGTAAGGATTTTGGGCCAATGATAAGTGGTTTTTGGGGGTTTTGGCCCAAGGTTAAGTAGTTTACGGGTGTTTTAGGCCAACGATAAATTTTAAAACAGAAATCCAACAAGCGAACCCAAGGCTAGGGAAGCAAATTAAGTCCAACAAAGTACTAATTTCTGACTTCTCACTTTCGACGTTCGTTTCCCATGACTTCTGCAACTTAAGAGGTAGTGTCTCTATATGAGACTCATCATCATGACTTATATGGAAAAATACGGTGCCTTCAGTCGCCCCCACTTTGATGAGACTTATGCAGTGTGTGACAATGACAATCCTATCAAAGTTATGCTATGCATTTTTACTTACCTGGCTTGCCAACTGTCACTTGACTTGCATGCTGCTTTGAACTGAGTTGATGATGCAGTGGGCCTCGACCCTGGGACGCATCCCAATAACTGCAACAGATAACGGGGGCTTCGACCCTGGGACGCATCCCAATACCGCTGACAATATTGGTCACAACCCTGGGACGCATCCCAAAACTGGAACTGATGATGCAGGGGGCCATCGACCCTGTGACGCATCCCAATAACTGCAACCGATGAAGGGGGCCTCGACCCTGGGATGCATCCCAAGACCGCTGACAAAATGGGTCACGACCGTGGGACGCATCCACAAAACTGCTGATGATGTGGGTCACGACCCTGGGACGCATCCCAAAAACTACTGATAATATAGGTAACGACCCCGGGACTCATCCCCACAACTGATACCGATGATGATGTGGGTCTCAACCCCAAAACTGATATTGACTGATGTGGACCTCACTCTCAGGTCTCATCCATAAAACTGATGCTGATATGGGCCTCGCCTCCGGGACTCAACCTCAAAACTGATGCTGATGTGGGTGTGGGCCTCGCCCCCGGGACTCATCCCCAAATTTGATATTGATGCTGATATGGGTCACGACCTCGAGACTCATCCCCAAAACTGATGTTGATGTTGATGTGGGCCTCGCCCCCGGGACTCACCCCTATAACTGATATTGATGCTGATGTGGGTCACGACCATGGGACGCATCCGTAAAACAAATGCTGGTGTGGGCCTCGCCCTCAGGACTCATCCCCAAAACTGATACTAACAATGTGATGGTTCATTTTAACATACTATACTACCTCTCATGAGATAATCCTGATAGCTAAATATATTTTCGTCCTCAACGAATTCTTCGCGTTGAAACCGAAGAATCTTCAAAGTACTTGATACACTCAAATCCGATCGTCATAATAAGTGATCTGAACTAGACTCCTAGTATGTGTGTGTGTGTGTCAAGGCTCTTTCGCAGCTTAATCCTTAAGTAAGCCAACTCGATGATTTTGTCTCGGAGAATCGGATCGCTTGGTCTAACCAACCTGGATGTTTTGATCACACTCTATGATTACTTCATCATACTCAACATGATATGGCCTTCTTCTTTTTCTTTCGTCTCTTTCTTTTCATTTTGAACTTTCTTTTTCTTTTCCTTTTTTTTTTCTCTTTTTCTCTTTTCTTTTGACGCACCTACCCTTTAAGGTAGCATTTCTCCTCATCGTGGTCCTAATACTAGGCCATGGGTAGCTTCACGCTTATCGGTTATAGGCGGTCTATATTTCTTTTCTTTTAATTGCAGAGACTTTTTCTTAGTTTCCAACCATATCATATATCGTAGAATAAGTAAACCAGGATGGACATCCAGGCAAACGGTCATTCACTGATCCACCATCTCTTCAACTAGTCATCTTGCCAACTACTCAGGCTTCTACTATTGAGATCCCGTAATCAAGTGCTCGCGAGTCTAGTCGAGATCAATCCATTCAGAATTCTGGATGAAAGCACATCTTGCACTTATCGTTTCTAAGGTTTCTCCCTACAGCAAACAATGTCATCACCAGACCTATGCTTAACTATCAAAGCCTTCTCTCTCTATCTCTTTCTCTTTTTTTTTTACCCACTCACTCACTCACTCCACAAAATCTTCCTTTCCATCGCTGATAATGTGGGCTTCGCCCCCTGAGATCCATTCCCGAAACTCATGCTGATTGGGCCTTAACCCAGGGATTACCACTAGAATCTGATACTGTGTCATTGCTGCTTTGATTGGCTTGTCTTTGCCGCTTTCTCTTTTTCTTCTTCGAAACCTATGAATACAAGATAAAACAAACACAAAAAGGAATGAAAAATACGTTACGTGTATGCATGCATTCATGAATAAGTTTCTATCCCGTCGGGTTAGGTCTTCCACCAATTCCTTTGGTGACTGCTCGGTCTTCTCTCCCTCAGGCAAAGTACTGCTTTAATCTATCCACATTGATCGGCTCGGTGAACTCAAAATTTGGGGCCCACGTCAAATGTGGTAGTTGGGAGAGTGGTTGGCATTTATGCCAAACCACCCACTTTCTGACCACCTAGAAATGGTTTTGGTGAAACCATTTACCCAACCACCTTGTTTAGGTGAAAAGGATAAATTGGTTTTTACCAATAGGCATCTCTCTCTCTCTCTCTCATTTGCATACACAACACACAAAAGAAAAAAAAAACCCTAGCTTTCTCTCAAGTTTGGGTGTGAGCTTTATGTTCTTCTCTCTTTGATTTTGTTGCAAAATCAAACTAGCTAGCAATTCCAAAAGTCTTCAAAGGTGATAGGGAAACAACTCAAAGCTTGGAATCAATATACAAAGGTTGGATCTTGGAGATCTCTTCTCAAAATTTTGAAATTCTAAACCGTTCATTGTAAGTATATTCCGCAACTTATAATGAATATTCACACACATTCTTGCTTATTAGATCCTTGGCATGTTCTAGTAACACTAACAATAAATTAAGAAAACATGGTTAAACATTGAATTAAACGGATAATCATAATAGGGGGCCTAGAATCAGACTCGCTCTGATACCATTTTGTAGGGGTTTTATTGCGGGTATCCGGTAACACAGCGGAATAGTGGAAAATCAAAATTTTCGGATTTCAAATTTTTTTCTAGGATTAATTAAATAAACTTATTTATTCAATTAATCAAATTATGAAACAAAACACTATAAATCAAATTTATGTGAATTTACCAAATTGTCATTAAGCATTGTATTTTATTCATTTTAGTCCGAAATTATTCAAAACAATTGTGAATGATTTAAAATCATTTCTAATATGAATTTAACATGTCCCAAATTTCAAAATACAGTTGGCAACAAAAATCCCAAATTTTATCACCAAGGCCGAGAGCCTCAATGAAGGATATTAATGTGCATTTTGCACTTCCAAAGTTCAAAACACATTAAGACAAAATCCAATCAACCCAATATTTTACATGCATCATATATACATCTAAATATACCATATAAATGAAAAGCCCTAAATTTTGAAGTGGTCTAAAACCCTAATTTTTCAATTTATTCAAATTTGACAAATTAGACCAAATTGGTTAAATCCAATACTTCAATCATGTTTCTTTCATTACAATCAAGCCTCACCACAATGAAACAACTATAGAACAAATCTAGGTCATTTAAGAGTGGGTCAACAACTCTAGATTGGCAACAAGTTTCTCAAACTATCAAAAGTATGCTTGTTAACATATTAAAAGCATCCTTTGAATTTTATATATGCATTAAAGAAATGAATAACATGAGAACATCATAGCATGAAGCCTAGAACACAAAGAACATTTTCCTCTCTAATAGTAAGTTGAAGAAACTTAATAGAATTCCAAGTTTTCCTTGTTTTACTTTATCTTTCTCTCAAGCTTCTTTTGTTTTCTTCAATGGCGTTTTTGATAAAGTGTATTAACTTAGCTAACCCAAAATGAAAACAAAACAATATATACCAAAAAACTAAGCCTTGGCCGAAATTTTGGTGATAAAATATCTAGATATTTTTCTCAATTTTTATTTCATTTAATTAGCTTTATCAACTTGTTATATTTAATCATTACAACTTTAATAACTTTATAACAAGTGAACAAAGGCAACTCAAGTCATTAAAAGGGATATTTTAACTTTAAGATATTTATATTTTAATTAATTTAATCATTTAACAAATAAATAAATAAATAAATAACTAATTAAAAATATATTAAATATAGGTATTATATTTAAAATAAATATTAAATACATATATATATTTATAATATTAGTCAAATATCTCAATTTGACAATTAATTAATGTGGATTTGAATTAATCCAATATTACATGCAAATAAACAAAATTAAGGAAATGACTATCGGGTCCTTACACATGTATTTTGAGTTTAACCTTTAAACGACTTTATAAATAATCAGTATTATTTATAAATGTTGCCCTAGTGCTCTACGAGTATGTTTCATTAGTGAGACTCTCTAGATTCAAGCATATCCGTCACGAAATCCAATTTCGTGTCTATAATTTATCCACTCGTAAATTATAACGACCATGGATGATCTTACTGAATCATGCAGGTCGAGGTAATGGCAGATGTATAATTCCACCGCCACAAGTATCCGGATAAATCCAAGAGATATAGATGTAAACGTCAAATCTCTATAGAGATTATCCAGTCGATTATTCTATTAGTGACCGGCGTAAACACACACGTATAACGCAAGCGCACGTATCGTTCAAGTAGTATAAAAATATCGATCCCACGAGGACTTAATTCCTACTGTTGTTATTAATTGTTGAATCTATTTATTTACAAATATCTAATTATAGGGAGAATAGAATGATTGTTTTGATTGGTTGAAAGTGGTTTTACAAAATAAATAAATAAAGACAGACTCAAAAGAAAATACTAATGAAAATAAAATAAAAGACACAAAGATCTAGGGTTGTGAATCATTCTAATATTATTTAAAAGATGAAGTGGTTATTTTATGTTTGTGTAATAAATTAGTTTACTAACCTGGAACACTAAATTATGTGTAAGCCTCTGTCGATGGTCAGACACAAATACCCAGTTTAACCTAATTGAACCATATGTCTATGTCAACCAAATTATCTGGATTCATTAAGTTTAGATTCCAATTATGGCTACCCCCGCCCGACAGGTATATTCCTATCCTGTAAGGAAATCTATTAAAGGGTTATCTATCCTCAAGGAAGATCGTGGGCTATTAAGTCTAAGGCTGAAACCTAAAATCCCTATGTCTAGTTCATTTTAGATTTACCACATCAATCTTATTGGTGATCAGACAACAAGAAGCATTAAGCTTAAGGCTTAATAAGTAAACCTTTAAATTACCCAACTATAAAACAACCCCTTATAAACCGGTGATATTAAAAGTCATCACAACCCTTAGATAACTAACACATAACTAGGGCTAGTAAAAACATAAAAGTAAAAGACATAAAATAAAAGCTGAGAAGTAAAATAAAATAAAATGCTAAGGCAAAAGGAATTACTTTTACTATATACTATTTAGATATCTCCCATAAAATAATATATAAACTTGTGATTAATACCAACCAGCCATAAAGGCGGAACCAAAATAACCAGCCATAAAGGCGGAACCAAAATAACCTGCCATAAAGGCGGAAATTGAATTTTATTACCAACCGACCAATCTGGAGGTATTCTGATTAAGTCAAATTTTAAATAGTAAATATATTATTTTTAAGGGAGATTAATCTTAAATAGTAACAGTAAAAGAATTACCTTTCACCCTAGGTGAGGAAGTTACCTCATCATGGTAAATAGTAAAAACTGTAAAAAGTAAAGAAAGTAAATTACTATTATTACAAAAAAGTAATTAAAATTATTTACAAAACTAAAAAGTAAAAATAAAAACTAAAAGAAAACTAAAGATTCTAGAGAGAGAAACTCTCTCTTTAGAAGGAATTTAAGAGAGAGGAAGGTGTAACAAAAACTGAAATCTCGAGCTCTATTTATAGGCGCGGATAAGGTTCCGGCGTCGCGACGCTGAAGGCTCCAGCGTCGCGACGCTGGGTACAGTGAAACGTGGCCCATTCTCTGCTTGACACGTGGCAAGACGGCTAAGAGATTAGATCCTTATCCGATGACGTGGCACTGTTCATGACGTCATTGCTTACGTCACACTGATGATGTGGCACTGTTCATGACGTCATTGATGACGTCACGCTGACGTGTTGGAGGGCGATTGTCGGCATCGTGAGATCTTGACACGTGGCAGTGGCGCATTTTAGCATCTCCGTTGTGATGGTGACACGTGGCACGGTGCACGTTAGCAAAGTCAAACTTCTCAAATTATGACCCGTTGACCAGGCGCATGTTAGCAGATTCGGCGCAGGTTGGGCGTCGCGACGCGAAAGGCTTCAGCGTCGCGACGCTGAGATGACGATTTTGCCCTTTTGTCCAGTTTTTCCTGTTTTGCTCCAAATCACCTCCAGATTGTCCTGAAACTTTATTTATCTACAAAATAACACAAAACACATCAAAATATTCACAAGACTCAAGAAACTATACAAAATATTAGGTTAAATGAGTGGAAAATAGTGATATAAATACCACTCATCAATTAGCAATCTCAAAAGGAACATTTATAACTAACTTCTAAATTGTACCACGGGCCCATGGTTTTTGTCTGATTGCTAATCATATAGACTACCTATACTCTGATACACATAACTTACAGATCCTATCTCGATACACACAGGACACCTTGAGGATCTATCCACACCCAACGAACAGATGGAGGTCTGATCTAAGTAGATCGATGACGTGATTGCCATCTAAGTGTGAAAGATGTCTCCTGCGCCATAGTGTTATCTCAAGTCGAAGAATCACAAGTGTTACTCATCTCTATAACATTATTATTGACGTTGGTGTACCATCTATTAAGAATCTTCGGTGAGTCGTTCAGTGTTTATCCGCTATAAACACCTACACGGCTATACTAGTCTCCAAGACTTATGGTTCATTGAGAAACCATTGGAATCATATAATCATGTATACGACATGTACCAGTCTCAACGGGTTTACTTTACTGACCAAGTAATGTAAACCTTGACCAGGAACTGTCTAAGAATGACAACATCATGATATAACTCAATGTCAGTTGCGACGCTGTAGGACACAGAACTTGACGACGCATGTTGTTCTAGGCTCGTGGCCTAGTTGGGAGTACGGAGTAGCCCGAGGGGGACTAAACTGAAGAATAATGGAGTCACCACCCGGTGTGAACCATGAAAAAAATTTTAGGCCGCACTCACCCTTCGCAAGGGAAGACCTCAAATCGTTGGGTTCAGAATGGTCCCTTACTTATGCCACTTTTAATGAAATGATTTGTGCAATAATTTAATCGAATCTACGCAACATACATTTCCAAGAGTATTATATTTCTAAGTTCACATGCATGAAAATAAAGCTTATATCTAAGTTTGCATATAACCTATATCTAAGTTTGCATGCATAAAACTAAATCGGAATAACGGCTAGCATATAATTTCATAAACACATTATATTGATGAATACAGAAATGCAAGTAAATAATAATTGTACAAGCATGCATAAAAGTAAATTGGGATAACGGCAAGCATATAATTTCATAAACACATTATATTGATGAACACTGAAATACAAGTAAATAATAATTGTACAAGAATGCAAAATAAAGAGAGACAATTAAGTGCATAATGTGAAGAGATAATTAAAGAGGTAATTATACATCGAAATAAACATGCAATGATGCGGTACAGAAAAGAGATAGATAATAAGGATGAAAGGGGAAAGATGTTACATATGCCCACACGTACAGTCAAATGTACTTGGTTTGGCGCGACGAAACGTCGTGGCAAAGGTAGCCCTTAGGCTTTTCTTCCCGTAAAGTGGAGAACCTTTAGACCAACTCAGTTTGCTCATACGCATTATACTATGATGCGTGATTAAACAAGGGGATGGCATACAAAAAGTAAATAACGAAATAATAAAAGGCGCGGTAAAGTATCTTGGTAAAGGTAGCCTTTTAGGCTTTTCTTCCCCCAAATGGAGAACCTTCAGACCAACGTAATAAGCCCATGCGCATTACATTACAATGCATAAAAATAAAGACAACAATAATATAGGACTTCATATGCTCGATTGAACATATCTCACATTCAATCAA
>SKCR01017623.1:0-71749 GCA_019454045.1 Zanthoxylum bungeanum
AACATAAGAAACTTATTGCTTAAGTATTTTCCATTACGGGTCTTACCGTGACGGTATAATACTATAGCCGATCTGTTTGTCTATTTCGTGTCGAAACTCTAAAAGTTTCCGATTTGTGTTCTTCAAAAGAAACACATAACTATATACGATGCCACATCCGTATAGGTCACGAAATATTCATATCTACATATAGCCTAGCTAGACATGGGCCCACTTACTTCACCATGAATAGGGCTAAGATCGGTGGCCCTTTTACTATTACCAAGTAAATAGTATTTAGGTATTTTACCTAATAAACTAGATTCGCAGACCTTATTTGAATAGTCAAATTCTCCTAGTACCCACTCTTCAAAAGTGTGGATATACGAGTCTTGTTTAATTATGTCATAGACAACAATGCCACAAATAAGTCTCTATTGATCAAATCAATTTGAGCTATTTATTTGTCATTTTATATGTTTGAGATTTTATTTATATTCAAAATATAAATTATGTTATTACATCTAATGTATTTATCTCAGTATCATCTTTATAAATGAAACACTTAGTGTTCTAGAATATAAAGGTTTTATCCGCATCGGATTAAACACTGATATAGAGATAATGTCTCTAGTCAAACTAGTTACATAATAACATTTCCTAATTTAAGTACATACCATAAGGGTAGTTCTTAAACTTAGGTATCTATGGTCGAAACAGCGACTTTCGTCCCATTTCCGATTCGTAGATAAATCTCGGCTTGAAGTCAGTATCCAGCTCATAGCGGATTCTGAACATCAATACATATATTTTATGTACCACACTAAGTATTTAAAATCCAATTTCAATACTAGTAGTGAACATAACTTTGACAAATATTTTAAGTTAGAGCCTCGCCCTTTCTTTAATTCCTTCGTGTCTTCCATATCCAAATGGTAGTCACTTTGGGATATGTCAATTATCTTTTCAACATTTCACAAACCTTTGGCCAAGCCTTGGTTTTAGAATATCGAAATGATGTACACCTTGTGCAACTTGCCCAATTGAAAACTTTGACTTAAAAATAGATTTATTGTCAAGTATATTAAATTAAGCACTAAAGTCATCATCACATAAATCTTCCAAAGATTTTATGCTCTACTTATTTGCTTAATTATGGGCCTAGATATAACAAGTTATTTTATCCAATAAAGTAACCTATTATTGATTCCCAATGAAAATTAAATCATTTAAATATTCAAATTTCAATTTTATCTTGATTACAATAGTCCAACTATTTAATCAACGATTAGTGGTACTATATATATTATAATGATTATAATAGTCCAACTATATAATCAAATATAATCCAAATTAATTAACCTCAATTACATTGATTACTATAATCCAATTATAAAATCAACTGTAAACTGAAATTAATTAATTCAAATATATTGATTAATATAATCCAATTATATAATCAAGTATAATACAGTCCAACTGTTTATTAAAACAGCAATTTAAATATTAGTCCAACTAATCATTTAATCTAATGACGAAATAATTTAAATGAGCGCGTATGACGAGTAATCGAACGAGTATTGCAAATTCAATTCTTGCCTCCCACTATTTTTCGTCGAGCCTCTAACCCTCTGTCGAGTACTCGGGAAACCATGTTTCCTAGTGGGCTAGGATCCCGTTAAATATCACACAATCTTGACTTTGGCCAACAAATTGTATGATAATTAACTAGGTAGATCTCTAAGATCAATTGGATCCAATCCAATTCCTAGATCCAGTAGGTGGACATCCAAGTCCTAAACATATATCATATATATGCCTATATATCCAATATATACCCTAACCTATTTCCTCTGAATCAACCAGGCCTTGGCTTTGGCACAACAAACCTAGTGATCCCAGTCAAGCGCGGACCCATTGACATGGAAGCTTCGTAATCAATGTCGATGGACAAGAAGTGGTCTTGACTTTGGCCAACAAACCACAACTTGGACACGACACCGATATGGAACAAAGCCTCATGATTAAAACACATCTTCGACAGACAAGGGCTTGACTTTGGCCAACAACCCAATGCCGTCTCGGATCTTGAGTGAGAATCACTCAATGGAAGGAAAAGACGCATGATATTTGATGAGGGCTTTTCGCGTGCAAATTGGCAACCAATTTATTATCTTTGTTAAGGTCTCATCATCATACACCCTTAAAACATGCATTCTAAACACATAATAAAGCGCATATGATAAAATAATAATGATATGCGGATGGATATTTTACACATTGATCCTAGATCAAATCTCTCACTTTCTCTCTCCGCTAGCACACAAATTTTCTTCTACCCGTTACACTACACTTCTAAAGAAACCTCATTTACATTGAGGGGAATAGGTGAGAAGAGAATACAAAGAAAGGAGGTGGTGATAAGGCTGGACACGCAGGTCCAATTAATAAATCGAATTTATTACAACAATTTCTAAAATTGCCCCACCCATCTAATATCCATCCGATATACATTATTCATGCATCACAACCATGTATTCACTCAAGCATGTTATCAATCAATCTAATCCAATTAATTAATCTTGATAATTAGTGATCATCCAATGTTCAAACAACGATTTGATTTTGTTCGAGTCAAACTCGTTTTTGCGAATAAGTACTTAAAGTACGAATTCCCGAATTAAATTAAACTACATAATTAAATCCAATTTATTATGTATTTAATACTAATCCACTATTTAATTTCAAATTAAATATTACACTTATTTATTAATAAACCTTTACGACTTAAATTCCAAATTTAATCGTAACGGGTCTCAAAAACCGATTAATATCCAATATTAATTTAATTAAAGTCTAATGGGCTTTAATTAATTTCTTAAGGCGTGGACTTTTGGTCAACTCGAGTCAAAACCGAATAACCAAAATCCAATCCGGGAGTTACCCCATAAGCCTATAAATTAATCTTGGCCCATTAGGCCCAATTAAACTTTAAAGGTCCATTAAGTCGCATTTGGGCTTTATGGATGCGGTTTTGGGCCCAATTGGATCCAACCATTTTGCCTAAAACCAAACTTTGTACAACAAAGCCCAATAAGCCCAATAACAACATTCAAGCTCAATTTCCAAAATTAGCCCAATTAATTAAATTAACACAAATCCAATTTCGCAATTTAATTACCTAAAGTGTATATCATGATTAATCACCCAAATTAACATTTCTAAAACATCAATTCACACAATTAATCATGCTCATTATCATCATCATATGTCCAACACATTTTGATTAAAATCAAACCCATTACATGCTCTTTAAGTCTCGGCCAAGGAGAGGATTTATATCCGATTTGGTTTCAATCCAATTAATCCCACAATCGACATTAAATCAACATCCTAATTGATTCTAACTCATCCAATGAATTAAAAATCAAAATTCCAAGACTTTAGGGCTAAGTTACTATTCGGCCAACATAAGCATTTGGGGGAAATTTGTTCCAAACAATATTTAATCAAATTGATCCAACCAATCATCAATTAAAATACATTCAAGCATACTTTATCATCCAATTTCATAATTGCATGCTTAAATCAATTTTACCCAATTTCAAGCTTTATGACATACTTGGCAATTTGGGGATTTTTCGTCCGATTCGAATTCAATCCAATTGATTCCGCAATCGACATCAAATCATATTCCCGAATGATTTCCAACACATCCAATTGTCAAAAATCAAAAATCCCAAGACATTAAATCATCATCAATTTTCGGCCAGGTAGTAGTAATTTGGGGAAAAAATGATCCAATCACAATTTGTTGAAATTGACCCAATCAATCTTCAATTCAAACACAATTAAGCATACAAATCCATCCAATTTAATTTATCATGCTCAAAATCAAGTTTGCCCAAATTTTAGCCCTAACTTTTTCATGCTTTTAACCTAAGCTCTTGATGCCATTGTTGGAGTTTCTATAGGTCCCAAGATCAAAACTCAAGCATGAAACACAAGTGAATACAACGACGGAAGTTGCGGAATACTTACATCGAGCGGTTGAGCGACGATTTGGGCAACAAAAACGAAATCTGCTCACTGGTGGACTGCACTGCAGTGGGCTGCTGTGAACAGTGATTTGCGCCCCTTATCTTCAAGATATGAAGCTCCAAGCTTCATCATTTTGGTTCCCGGCTCATGGGTATACTTCCCTATCACCTTCGCATTGATCCCGGAGTGTGCTAGCACTCTTGTTTTGCCACAAAACGCACTTGCTTCCCTCCATTTTTGCTTCTTAAATTCGGCAGTTCACTGCCTCACATGAACAACAAAAACGTGAGTGATGAGAGGAAGAAGAAGAGGAGAGAGATGAGGGAAAGTGTGTTTTCACCGTTTTGTGTGTGTAATTTGTGTATCTAATACACATGAATTTCATTTGAAATTCATTTCACACACATTTGGCTTTAATTGCCAACCACACACATCACTCATCACATCAAGTCAACTCAATCAAGTTGTCAAGTCACATCACTCAAAGTGACAAGTGATTTGACGATTGATGCGACTAATGATTTGACGCTTGATTTGACGTGCCGCACTCGAATTCGAAATACGAATGCGCTCGCAAATAATCTCGGGCTGGGTTCGCTAATTCCAAATTAACGAATTTTCCTTTGCGTCGTAATTAAATGATTACGCCTAGCGAAATCACTATTCACGTCGCTAACGAATTAATTCTGAATTAATTCGTTCGCCCGAATTAAAATCTAATTTTAATTCCGCGTCGAAATCCAATTTCATATAATATATCCAATATATTAATTAATCGATTAATTCCAAATTAATCATTCTCTCTCTTTAAATTGATATTTTATCCCAGATAAAATATCTCCACAATTAATCCCAGATTAATTTTCTCTCATCTAATTAATCCCAGATTAATTAAAAGTGCGAGTCATACGTCATTGGTGAATCTTTGGGAAGCGACCCATGAGATCCCCGGATATGTTGGCAGTCAAATCGGTCATCGGACTATCCGAACACGTAAGTACCAAGTACTACGTTTTACCGATTTACTAGACAAGGTTGGCTTCTAGCAAAGCACCAAGTCTTCCCAATTCTCCGGACATATTCTTATAAGAATATTTAAGATCTATATCAAGCGTAGTATACCAATTGTATTGTGTATATCGGCCCAGTATCGGATAGTCACGTGCTAGGGCTGGGGCTGGATAAGTGTCTGCCCCGTCCGAAGCACATGTCAGATGTCTGGTAACATAGTCTCTATAATCGGATATTCATGACCTGGTCACAATATCCCGATTGGTTGCGCAACACTCAAGAGCACTAGTACCGTATCCTGCGTGACATCATCTCCACTATGACTGAAGTGATACTTCCGTCTTGACATCACACCCAATACACTACGACTCTCTGATAAACCCAGAAGTGGTGTACGCAGAACCGGTTAAAGCCTGTACCACCAAGACCAAAGTCTATCGATTATCGTAAGTATTAGCGATGTAAGTCTCAGGTTAAGACTATACACACCTACCTTGATTTCGGCCTCCCATAGACACATAGTCATAATACCAATGGGATTCCGAGGGGTCTATCCAGAGCGAAGCTGTTTCCCGTACCATCGTGTGAAACACAACCTCCTATCGCACTTGCATAAGTATCCAATACTTAAATATATGAGAACTATGCCGTCGTGCCCTCACAACGCGCACAAGTGCAATACTAGCCTATTCCGCATTATCGATGTCCTGTCTCGATAATACTCCGGCTAGGGATATTTAATGATTAATCCTTCGTGGACTGATACTGTCTCATATCATTCTCAATCCAGGAACTAATCATATGGACCTCTCTTCATTTATATATCTTTGGTGATCTAATCAAAAACGATGAGAGGGCAATTTCCTTGTCACATAGTTAATTTGTACAACAACACCATGATCTGTACAAATAGTGACGCTATGGGTCATATTATCCAACATGATAAACTCAAGTTACTAACATAATCCTGACAGCTAGGGCACGTTCAGAATTCCGCTTTTACTTGAATTTACCTAGTATCTGATATACATCCGGTATAAATAAATCTTTATCGGCATAATTAGGGATTTTCCGCTAAGTGTCATACACCATAAATCAAACCAATTTAGATCCTAATAAACATGCATAAAGTCAAGAAAACATGATTAAACATTGATTCAATGAAGGCTAATCATATTAAGTGGCCTAGAATCAGACTCGCTCTGATACCATTTTGTAGGGGTTTTTAAGGGGTGAATCCGGTAACGCAGCGGAAGCGGTGAAAATCCGATTTTCAGATTTCAAAAATTTTTCTCGGATTAATTAAATAAACATATTTATTTAATATTCCAATAATCAAATTATGAAATAAAATTCAATAAATCATATTTAAGTGAATTTACCAAATTACCCTTACTTTGGTATTTTGTCCATTTTAGTCCGAAATTGATCTAATCAATTTTGAATGATTCTAAATCATTTCTAAGATGAACTTAGCATGTTCAAAACATCAAAACACCAAAACAACCAAAATCCCCAAATTCTTCATGAAGGCCGAGAGCCCCTCCAAGGAGCACAATTGTGCACTTTGTGATTTCATGCATCAAAACACATCAAGATGCAATCCAATGAGCATGAAACTTTATATGCATCATATACACATCCAAATGCACAACATATATGAAAATCCCCAAATTTGGAATTGGTCATGAACCCTAATTTTTCAATTTCATCAAATTGGACAAATTAGACCAAATTGGTTAAATCAAATGTTTCAATCATCATTCTTCCATCCAATCCAAGTCTCAACACAATGAAACAACTCAAGATCAAATCTAGTTCATTTAAGAGTGGGTCAAAAACTCTAGATTAGCAACATGGTTTCCAAAACCTTAAAAGAAAGTTTATTACTACAATAGTTATACACTTCCTTCATTACACATGCTTCACACTTCACCAAAACTTCCATCAACAAAAACCACAAATAACAAAGAAAGAAACATCCTAAGAATATCATATATTAAAGCCTAGAACCTAAGGAACAAATTCCTTACTAATAGCAAGTTGAGAAACTTACTAAATTTCCAAGCTTTTGACTTTGTCTTTCTTTTCTCAAGGTTCCTTAGCTTCTTCAATGGAGATTTATATTTTGTGAAATGTATTAGGTTAACCAAATGAAAGGAAAATGAAAACAATATATACTTGTGTAATAAGCCCTTGGCCGAATTCAACAAGCATAAAATAACAAGTTTTCATTTCATTTTCATTTCAAATGCATTTGTTATCTTAATACAAATATCTAAAACTATTTTATAGATATTTATTTAAGTCAACAATTGCAACTAACATCATTTACTTAATGTATCCTAATGTAAGATATTTATATTTTAATTAATTTAATCATTTAACAATTAAATAATTAATTAATTAATCAAATACAAATATATTAAATATATGTATAATATTTACATTAAATATTAAAAACATATATTCATTTAGGATATAAGTCAAATAACCCATTTTGACTATTAATTAATGTGTATTTAAATTAATCAAGTATTAAATGTAAATACACAATAATTAAGCAAATGACTATTTAGTCTTTTAGCACGTATCTTGCGTTTAACCTTTAAACGAATTTATAAATAATCAATATTATTTATTAATGTTGCTCTAGTGCTCTACGAGTATGTTTCATTATTGAGACTCTCTAGATTCAGGTATATCCGTCACGAAATCAAATTTCGTGTCCATAATCTATCCACCCGTAGATTATGACGATCACGGATAATCTCGCTGAACCATACAGGTCGAGGTCATGGTAAATGTATAATTCCTCCGTCATAGGTATCCGGATAAATTCCAGAGATATAGATTTAAACGTCAAATCTCTATCGGGATTATCCAGTCGACTATTCTATTAGCAATCTCAAAAGAATGTTTAGAACTAGCTTCTAAACTTTACCACGGGCCCATGGTTTTATCTGATTGCTAATCATATGGACTACCTATGCTCTGGTACACACAACTGACGGATCCTATCTTGATACACATAGGATACCCTGAGGATCTATCTACACCCAACGAACATGCGGAGGTCTGATCTAAATAGATCGGTGACGTGACTGCCGTCTAAGTGTAGAAGATGTCTCATGTGCCCACAATGGCATCTCAAGTCTAAGAATCACAAGTGCTACTCAACCCAAGAAGATTCTTATTGACGCTGGTGTACCATCCATTAAGAATCTTCGGTGAGTCGTTCATTGTTTATCTGCTATAAACACCTATACGTCTATACTAGTCTCCAAGACTTATGGTTCATTGAGAAACCATTGGAATCATATATTCCAGTATACGACATGTACCGGTCTCAACGGGTTTACTATACTGTCCAAGTAGTGTAAACCTTGACCAGGAACTGTCTGAGAATGACAACGTCATGATACTTCTCAATGTCCGTTGCGACGCTTTTGCAACTGTATCATGACTAATCATTCTAGGGTCATTACGTCTTTACCATATAGAAAGATAGATTATATTATAGAAACTGCATATATTATTCATAATAATAATGTTTTACAGAAGTATTCAACAGAAATACAACCGGGAATTGGCGCTCTGAGCACCAACCCCAACATAAACAACTATACGGATGCCTCAAAACAGCGTCCTGCCTGAGGTCTCAAAAACACAATTCTGAATCTTTCAGTTCAGAGTCCCGGCGAACCATGATTTAGATCAGAGAGCGTTTAGAATGGTAATGGCACATCCTCTATACTTCAGGTCTCCATAGAGCCTGTGTATCGTTCGAGGGCTTCTACTTACAACGCTGGAGCAAGCATACGCTACGGGGGTATCATCCCTCCCCGTGCTATACTTCTCTTGGATCCGAGTGATCAGATAGGTGGGGATCAGAGAGTGTCCGAGACACCAAGGGCATATTCCTCCTTGTGTTCGGTAACACTGGAGCAAGCAAACGCCACGGGGGTATCATCCCTCCCCGTGCTATGCTTCTCTTGGATCCGAGTGATCAGGTAGGTGGGGATCAGAGAGTGTCCGAGACACCAAGGGCATATTCCTCCTTGTGTTCGGTAACACTGGAGCAAGCAAATGCCACGGGGGTATCATTCCTCCCCGTGCTATGCTTCTCTTGGATCCGTTAATCATGCGGGTGAAATATATGCGGTTATATTCTCTGCTCCGTCCTCCTTTCTTTTCGGCCTGGTAAGGTCATCTTCAGGGGGTATCCTCTTCTTTGTGATTTTTGTCTCGGGATGTCCCCTGTAATTCGAAGGGTCTTCTGTGCTTCTATCGTGCTTTTTATCCCTTGATTTTTGCTGGTCTGGTCGGTTTTTTGTGGGCTTGGTGCTTTGAGCCGGATTAGTGTCCAGTGTGCCCCCGAAATTTTGAATATGGCTTTCCAGTTTAACCAAGAGAGCGGGGAAATTTTTTTTTGAGAAGAGAAAGTTTTATTCATATTCAGGGGCATACTGCCCCTCTAACAGCTCTCTGTGGGTATTTCGAGGAAGGCTTTACATTGAGCTCTTATCCCTTTGTCGGGTTGCTGCAAAAAAAAAAAATCTATTGAAAGTATTTTCTTAACATCTCGGCATTCCAGGGTTTTCTTAATCGCGTGCCATCTAGCTGTTCCAAGCTATAGGCCCCCGGCCTTACTACCTCTGTAATTTTGTAGGGCCCTTCCCACTTGGCTCCTAACGAGCCTTCTTCCGCCTTCGGGTGTTCAGAGTGACTCTTCTTAATACTAGGTCGCCCGGGAGAAAGATGCGAGTTCGAACTTTTTTGTTGTAGAAGTGGGCCATTCTTTTTTGATAAACCGCTGTCCTCATGGCTGACTTCTCTCTTTTTTCCTCGATCAGGTCGAGGTGGCTTCTGATAAGCTCTTCATTTTTCTCGCCCTCAAAATGACGGACCCTGTGGGAAGTTATCCCGATCTCTGCTGGAATAACTGCTTCACACCCGTATGATAAGGAAAATGGGGTCTCCCCTATGGAATCTTTATAGGTCGTCTGGTGCGCCCATAGTACTTCTGGTAGTTCCTCGACCCATAAGCTCTTGCAGGATCCGAGTCGAGCTTTAAGATTTGCCTTGATCATTTTTTTCGCCGCCTCAACCTATCCGTTTGACTTGTGGTGGGCTGGTGAGGCGAATTTTAAGGCAATCTGGAGGTCTTCACAAAGTTTCCTGAATCCCCTGCTATCGAACTATTTTCCGTTGTTGGTGACGACAGCCCGTGGGATTCCGAACCTCCAGATAATGTTCTTTTTTAAGAATTATGTGGCCTTCTTTTCTGTGATGGTGGATAGGGGTTCAGCCTCCACCCATTTGGTGAAATAATCTATGGCCACAATGGCATACTTCGCTTGCCCCCGTCCTTTTGGCATTGGTCCGATGATATCTAGCCCCCACTGAGCGAATGGCCATGGACTGGATATGGTGGTTAACTGTTCTGCTGGTTGGTGGTGTATATTGGCATTCTTCTGGCATCCCTCGCATCTCCGGGCTACCCTCATGCCGTCTTGGTGCATAGTTGGCCAATAGAACCCTTGCCTTAAAGCTTTAAAGGCCATCGATTGTCCTCCGGCATGACTCCCACAGATACCCGCGTGAATTTCTCTGAGTACATAATCGGCCTCTTCTTCCGTTAAACATCTTAGGAGGGGTATTGTGTAGCCTCTTCGGTAAAGCACCTCTTCGATCATGGAAAACTTGGTGCTTTTGAATTTTAGCTTTCTGGCTTCCTTCTTGTCCTCGGGTGTCTCCCCTGTCTCTAAATATTTCTTTATTGGCTGTATCCACGAGGTTTTGTCTTCCTCATCCAATAATTTTACATCGAGTTCTCCTACGTTTTTTTCCCGGAGGCAGATTAGAGGGACTATTCTGGGGTTCTCTGATTTTATCAAAGATGCGAGCCGTGCCAAGGAGTCTGCCTCGCAGTTCTCTTCTTGGCTGATTTTCTTAAAGTGTACGTTCCCCATTTTTCCCACCAACCTTTTTACTTCAGCCAAGTAGGCTATCATACTCGGCTCCCTGGCTTGGAATTCGCCTTTCAATTGCTGAACCGCCAGTTGAGAGTCGCATTTTATTACTACATCGTGGACTCCTACCGCTGCGCATAGCCTAAGACCAGCCAGAATTGCCTCATACTCTGCCTCATTGTTTGTGGCCTCGAAGGCGAACTTCAGGGCGAACAACACCTCTTCACCTTTGTCGTTTTTCAATATGATTCCAGCTCCTTTGCCTTGTGAGCTGGCAGACCCGTCTACTGACATCTCCCATTTTCCTTCCCCCACGGTCAAGACCTGGGGTTCTGTGAATTCTGCGACAAAATCTGCCAAGGCCTGCCCCTTTACTGCCATCCTTGGGAGGTAAGAAATGTCGTGTTCACTTAACTCCACCGACCACTTCATTAGCCTGCCCGAAACTTCTGGTTTTTGTAGAATTTGTCTTAGAGGATAATCGGTGTAAACCCCAATATGATGGGCTTGGAAGTAGGGTCGTAGCTTCCGGGCTGCAGTAATCAATGACAGTGCGACCAGTTCATGTACCGGATATCGGGTCTCTGCATCTAACAGAGCTTTGCTAACATAATATACTGGCCTTTGGACCTTATCGACTTCTTATACCAGCACGGAGCTTACTGCGTGCTCTGATACAACTAAGTACAAGTATAAGGTTTCTCCCAGGAACGGCTTTGCCAAAAGCGGGGGCTGTGTTAGGTATTGTTTTAATTGTAGGAAAGCTTCCTCGCATTTTGGCGTCCAGTCGATTTCCTTTTTGGCCTTCTTGATGACTTTGAAGAAAGGGTGGCACTTGTCTGTTGCTCGGGAGATAAATCGGTTAAGCGCGGCCAGCCTGCCGGTTAGACTCTGTACTTTTTTTACCGTCCTGGGAGATTTTAAGTCTAGTACGGCCTGGATCTTCTGCGGGTTTGCTTCTATGCCTCGGGAGCTTACCATGTAGCCCAAAAATTTCCCCGAGGACACCTCGAAGGCGCAATTCTCGGGTTGAGCTTTAAATTGTGTTTTCTCAATAACTCAATGGTTTTCTTCAGGTCTGTTACGTGACACCCTGGCTCTTCAGACATCGTTATCATGTCATCAACATATACCAGCATTGATGTGCCGATGAGTGGTTTGAAAATTTTGTTGACTAGTCTTTGAAAGGTGGCTCATGCGTTCTTTAGTCCGAAGGGCATTACTTTATAACAATAAAGTCCTTGATCGGTGACAAAAGTTGTCTTCTCTTCGTCCGCAGGGTGCATCTTAACCTGGTTGTATCCTGAGAAGGCGTCCATAAAGCTTAGCAGTCCCTGGCAGGCTGTTGCATCCATCAGTTGATCTAAGTTTGGCAGTGGGAAGCTGTCTTTCGGGCATGCCTTATTCAGGTCGGTGAAATCCACACACATCCTCCATTTTCCGTTTGACTTTTTCACCAGTACCACGTTTGATACCCACTCCGGGTATTTTACTTCTCTGATGAAGCCAATTTTTAATAATCTATCCACCTCGATCGCTACTGTCCTGCACCGTTCTTGATTGAAGGTTCTTCTTTTCTGCTTGACTGGCTTGTGTGACGGGCTTACTGCTAAGCGATGATTGATGAATTTCGGGTCAATCCCGGGCATGTCGTCGTGCCCCCATGTGAAGATGTCTGGGTACTCCTTGAGACATTCCAACAGGCTCTATTTCAGGTTTTTGTCTAAGTTTCCCCCAATTTTTATGCCCTTCCCGGGTCCGAAGAGTTCTATTCCTTCCAATTCTTCGATCGTTCCTAGCCGGGCAACTTTGTTTGGCCGAAGACCCGGATCCCCACTTGTTTCTTCTCTGTCTTCATTCTCCTACCTTTTCCTGGTATCTACTTCAACGCACATGGTTTCTCGCGAGAGAGTGGCGAAACAGCTGCGGGCTACTTTTTGACTCCCGCATACGATTCTGATTCCTTCCCGGGTGGGGAATTTTAGTTTTAGGTAATAGCAGGACATCGCGGCCTTTGTCTTCATCATGAAAGGCCGGCCGACAATGACTTGGTAACTGCTCATGCAGTCCACTACTATGAAATTTATCATGATCGTCCGGGTTCTGGGATGAGTCCCGATTGTCATGGCCAATTATATCCTTCCCAGTGAAACGATCGTTGAGCCCCCGAAGCCGTATAAGGGGGTGCCATCGTCGATTAGAGTTGCATACTCTACTCCCAGGCCCTCTAAAGCTTCCTTGGAGATTATGTCTACTGCGCTTCCGGGATCTACCAAGATTCTGTCCACTTCTAAGCCGCCGATTGTTGCCTTGATTATTAATGCATCGTCATGGGGGAAACTCACCCCTCGAGCATCCTCGTCGGTGAACATTATGGGCACCGACCGACTTCCTCGTTGTACCGAGGACCGTTCTGTCTCCAGCACCTCCGTCCCCCGAGCTCGGCTATAGCTCTTTCTTGACCGGTTAGAGTCTCCAGCCAGTGTCTTCCCCCCGGCGATGATGTTCACATGTCGGCTTCGTGCCCTCTGTCTGGCCGTCATAGCTTCATGGTCAATATAATTATTTAAGTACCCATTCCGTGCTAGGTCTTCCATATGTTCCCGTAAATCTTTGCACTTGTCCGCTGTATGTCCCCTTAGATTATGGTGTATGCAATCAGATTTCTTATTCTATTTATCTGGGGGGAATCTCCTGAAGTCGGGTTCTATCAAGAGGCCCTTTCCTTGTATCTCCATGATGATCTGCCCTGGTGGCTTGCTCAGGGGAATATATGCTTCTTCCCGGACTACGTGGTTTACTTGGGTCGGGACTCCTCTTTCCTGGTCGTTCCGAGGCATTGGTTTGAATTCCTTGTGTCTCGGGAGGAGTTTTCTGAACTCCCTATCTGGCTGGTGGGGGGCCCCTGCCCTTTTCGTCATTTCTTTGACGGTTGTCCCCCTCCGGGAGATTTTTTCTTCGTTTTCTAATGAGACGAACTTTCGGGCTACCTCCAGAGCGGTAGCATAATCTGGTGTGTCCTGGATCCTTAAGTGAGTCCACAGTTTTCCGACCCTTAAAGCTCCTTTTAAACTTTCCAAGGCCTCAAGGGATTCATACCCTCCGACTTCGAGTACCATATTGTGGTACCTCTCGATGAAAGTTTTTAGGGGCTCGTCCTCTCCTTGCTTCATGAGTCTTAACTCTCCAATCATTTTTTTAGGGACGCAGGCCCCCTTGAAGTTCCGAATGAACGACTTTTTAAGTTGTGTAAAGCTTCTGATGCTCCCCGGGGCCAGACTTCTATACCATAGGATGGCGGATCCGCCCAAGGTCAGGGGGAATACTTTGCAGATGGCATCTCCTACTACTCCTTGGACTTCCATTAATAGGACAAAGCTCTCAATGTGGGATTTCGGGTCGGTATGACCCTGTAGGGCGTCATGGTTGGCATGTTGAATCGCCTTGGGAACTTTGCCGACCTTATTTCTTCTGTAAGGGGAGATTCCTCCTCACTATCCCGGGTATCTCCTGCATTAGTTTTGAGGTTTGCCCCTATTTGGCATCTCTTTTTTTAGCCAAGACTTCATCTCACTACTTGCGCTGCCATGTCGCTTTCTGTGTCCCTCTTCGCGTCTATTGCCCCTGGTGCGGTGCTCTTCATGCCTTGAAGTTTCCCGCACATTCTCGCCATACTCCCTGTCTTTTCCTCTGGTGTCGCGGAGACTATCATAGGAGGAATCTGGTGATTGTCTCCTTTCTTCTTCTTCCCATGTGTTCTCTGTTTGTGAATCTTTCTCTACGACTACGGATTTTATCACGTAGGGACCTTTCCTCCTGGGTTCATCGTCTTCACTCATATCCGTAATTCTTTTACCTTCTGCTTTTTCAAATTTTCTTCGGCTGGTCCCGGCTTCCGGTCTCTTGTTGTTCATTCTTTCCATTCTCTCCAGTCGATCTATCATGGATTTCATGCTTTCTTCCATCTTTTTCATCCAGGCCGTAGTTGGACTCCCTGATGACTGATGATTTCCGTCTTCTGACATTGTCTTTTTCGTGAGCTGCTTTTTGTTGCGAAACTCCCCACAGACGGCGCCAACTGTTAACGGCTGATTTTGGTCTCAGGGCAATATGGGAATACTACTCCCGAGACAATCCTCCCTCAATAGTGAATTTTTTCGGTTAAGGGGGAACCAAAAGCAAATTTAGCAAAAGACAGATAAATACACCAATCAACAAGGAGATTTAACGTGGTTCGGCAGATCAGATCCCACCTACGTCCACGGGCACAAAACAAATGATACTTTTATTACTGAGATATGCTTCTCTGATATCTCTTGTGTTTACAAGTCTGATCGTAATGATCTTGATATTGATTCTGATGCCATTTGCACATACTCTACCCTTCTATTTATAATAATACAGAAATCAGATTCCTTCTTTTACAAGGTTTCCTAACTTCAAACTATCTTTACTCCTTTTGTCCTATTAAGATACTGATTTCACCATTTTTCCCTGTGAAAGTAGGATAACTTGTCACCTTATCTGAGAAAATAGGATGCTCTACCTTCATGAACACGCCTCGCTATCTGGTCGGTCTTCATGAGGTCGATCATGATGGTCTTTTGAATCGAGAATGCTGCCGCCGATCTAATAATTCCCGGTCATCCGAACCGAAGTGGTCGTTCACCTACCATTAAGTGCTCGGCCCTTACTTATGTGGTCGGGTCGGCTTTTTAATGATTTTGACCAAGGAGGGAATTTACCCTCTTACCCCTGGCGTATCCCTTAACTATCATGGGATCTGAAAATACCATCAACACTTACTAAGTTTTTATAACTCACACCAAACCATTTTGCTAGTTTTGCAGGTTGGCTTCTAGATTGGTCAACCACCATAACTTTAGAAGTAATGCTCGAGACGAGGATCTCCCAAGCGACAGTCACCCGCGAAAGTGTCTGCGGAGAAGTTTTAGAAGTTTAAAAAGTTTAGGATAATTGGTTATTGTTTTGGTTGTTGTGCTGAGCACGCTATTTGTATATATATTAAGTAAATGTTTTGATTGTTTATGATGTTGTGGGCACATAGCCATTGAGTGTTGATAGATGATGTAGGCACGGGCATTAATTCACAATATCGCAAACACATACATGATATCTATGACCTGTACACATGACTGACAGATTCTATCTTGATACACACTAGATATCATTAGCATCAGTCCACACCCAAAGGAAAGACGGAGGTCTAACCTAAATAGGTCAGTGACGTGACTACCATCAAATTATGAGGATAACTCAGATATCCACAATGTTATCTCAAGTCTAAACAAACAACGCTACTCTACTCGAGAAAATTCCTATTAACGTTGATGCACTGTCTATAAGGAAATCTTCATTGAGTCATTCAATATTTATCAAATAAACACCTACATGTTTCAAGACTCATATTATGGTCTACAACATATCAGAATAGCTAATAATAAGTATGAATAAATTGATATCTTTATTCGTACATAATACAACATTCATTATGCCATCATCATTTGGTGGATAAGATTAACTAGACATTCTAATAAATTTCTCTGTCGACTGAGGAATCATCCTCTACGAAAGATGAATATTATATAAAAAAAAGACATGTTAACTGTCACACAGATAGTCATGTTGTGTCATTTATTAGATCATATCTAATGTACAACTAATGAGAGTATCTCACAGGTCCTATAATTTCATATCAAATACAAAACTTTATATCGAATATAATAGTGACTACTCTCACAACATTCACAGAGAAAGGTAAACCCAGGTAAACCATTTACCTCACAAACATCTCATTATTACCTTAATAATGAAAACATCATTAGGATATTTAACAATCGAAAGAAATTTATACGCTTCATTGACCCTACAATCATATATACTCTCTACACTTTGATTGAATCAGACAATCTGAATCATGTCAAAATTATAGAGCAAGCTCATTTAAGTCTACAATTGGCTCTATAAGCTAACATATTAAACTGCGATCTTAGTATAATACAAACTCCAGGGCCTTTCTTTTGGGATATATGTCCTAGAGCTTCATGTAATGTAAACGGTTGTATATATTATGAAATAAAATGATGCATTATTCATTTATCAAAGTGTTTGTTTAAATATCGCATATTGTAAATTATCTTGATTACCCTAGGTTACTCATGTACCTTCAGACTTAGTATATGAGTGTCATACACAAGAGGATTTAAGTCCGAAGTTAGTAATCTAAAATAGTCCATAGAGAGCAAACAAAAAGAATACTTTGTTTGTGGTTTATCTATAGTTGTGGTCCATTCTATAATTGTATGACGACCTTGATCTGGGATCGTCCATGTGGAGACATGATAATGGAGGCACCTTGTATGATGTGATCATATAGGACTGGACCGAGATAGAAATGAGTTTCTTATAATATCCGTTAAATAAAGAAATTCATTTCGATCTATTTAATGGTCATATATGGATTGATCTTAATCTTGAGTGTACTACAAACTCATGCATAGCATGCTATGTCCTTTGATTTATAAAGGAGAGGTTGGTGTAGTAGTCCCAGCCAATAGCTACGTACGTTAGGGACATGATTTTTTTGTAGCTGGGGACGTTTTACATAGACATGGAGTTCACTCCTTCTTGCGAGAAGTAGAGGAGTATCTTCCTTGAGGGTTGATTCGGTACTTGAACGGTTAGAACGCTCGAGTCTTTCTATTATAAATTGAAAGATTAAAATTCAAAATGGTTATGAATAAATCGTTCATTAGAGAATCAATGGTACTTAAGGTAAAAATAATTAGAGGGGTATAACAGACATTATGACCCGACTCTCATTACGAGATACTCGTGAAGGGTTAATTCGTATGTAATTACTATATCGATAGACACCGGCGTGGTTCGGCTTAATATGCTATTTACGACAACGAGAGTGCAACTTCATGTTTTTAGTGGAATAACCTGGAATTAATAATTCGGAATATTTAATTAAGTGCTTAATTAATATTTCAAGATTATTGGAGCTCGAAACCGTAGGTCCATTTGATCCCTGTGTTAGCTCGATATACTATAGCAGATTAAATATAATTGGATAGTCCAATTATATACTCACAAATGAAAATATTATTAATATGATTAATAATATTATTTTGTCACACTTGAAACTATATAATAAAATTTAATATATGGTTTTAATAATTATATGATAATTATTGAATGCATAATATTAAATTATATATGTTATAATTTAATGATGCCAAATTTGGAATTTCCAAATCTTGGGTTTTGGAAACCCTTGGTGAGTTATGCTAGATTGCAAAACTCTTGAATTTAATTTTGGTGGTTACATTTTTTGAAAGGTGATTGCAATTTTAATTTTGTAACATATTTTTCATTATACAGGAAGCTGAACAAAGCAACAAGGAATGATCATTTCCCATTACCATTCATTGACTAGATGCTAGACAGATTGGCGGGATATGAATTTTATTATTTTCTGGATGGATACTCGAGATACAATCAGATTGCCATCGCCCCAGAAGATCAGGAGAAAACCACTTTTACATGTCTGTATGGAACTCCGCAGGATGCCATTAGGACTATGTAATGCTCCTGCCACATTTCAACGTTGCATGATGGCCGTCTTCTCAAACATGTTGGAACAAAGTATGGAGGTTTTCATAGATGATTTTTCTGTATTTGGAGACTCGTTCGACCACTGCTTCCAAAAATTTGGAAAAAGTGTTACAAAGATGCGAAGAAACCAACCTGGTACTCAACTGGGAGAAATGCCACTTCATGGTGCATGAAGGCATTGTCCTAGGACATCGGGTCTCACAAAAGGGAATCGAGGTAGATAAAGCAAAGATCAAGAAAATTGAAAAACTACCTCCACCATCATCTGTCAAAGGGATTTGGAGTTTTCTCGGACATGCAAGATTTTACAGGAGATTTATCAAAGACTTCTCCAAGATTGCTAAACCTCTGTGCAATCTGCTGGAGAAAGATGTGCCTTTCAACTTCACCAAAAAATGCCATAAAGCTTTTGAAATCATAAAACAGAAGATGATTTATGCCCCAATCATAGTAGCACCAGACTGGACTGTTCCATTTGAGGTGATGTGCGATGCTAGTGATTTTGTTGTAGGTGCAGTTTTGGGACAACGCAAAGTAAAAATTTTCCATACCATTTACTACTCTAGCAGAATTTTGAATGAAGCTCAACTCAACTACACAACAACTGAAAAAGAGTTGCTCGTAGTTGTGTTTACTTTTGATAAATTCCGCTCCTATCTGCTGTGTCCCAAAGTGGTGGTCTACACAGATCATTCAGCAATCAAATACATGATTGCAAAGAAAGATGTCAAACCTAGATTGATCCGTTGGGTGTTTCTACTGTAAGAATTTGACGTGGAGATCAGAAATAAGAAAGGGACAGAAAATCAAGTAGCAGATCACTTATCGAGTGGAGAAATAACTGGCAATGAACTGATAATCAAAGAAACTTTTCCAGATGAACAATTGTTTGCCATGAAACAGCAGGATGTCCCTTGGTATGCTGACTATGTAAACTACATAGAATCGGTAAAATGGCTGTTGGAATGGACTCATCAGCAACGAAAGAAGTTCTTGAAATAAGTCAAGCACTATGTGTGGGATGAGCCGTACTTGTACAAACATTGTGCTGATCAATTACTGAGACGTTGTGTTCCATAGGAAGAGGTCAATAGTGTCTTACAACATTGTCATTCATCACCATAAGGCAGACACTTCAGCGGGACTAAAACTACAGCCAAAGTCCTATAATGAGGTTTGTTCTGGCCCACTCTTTTTAAAGATGCTTACTTATTTTCTCTTCAATGTGACAGATGCCAGAGAACGAGAAATATTTCAAGGAGAAATGAAGGACCTCTACAAAATATTCTGGAAGTGGAGATATTTGATGTATAGGGGATTGATTTTATGGGACCCTTTGTTCCATTATTCGGAAACCTGTACATACTAGTTGCAGTAGACTACATCTCTAAATGGGTTGAAGCAATAGCACTGGCATCAAATGATTCAAAAGTGGTGATAAAATTCCTTAAAAAGAATATTTTCACTCGCTTTGGAACACCTCGGGCGATTATCAGTGATGGTGGCACACACTTCTGCAACAAATACTTCGATGCACTTCTATCCAAATACAAAGCTACTCATAAAGTTGCCACTTCCTACCATCCGCAGTCAAATGGACAGGTTGAAGTTTCAAAAAGGGAGATCAAAAGAATATTGGAGAGAACTGTTGGATCAACAAGGAAGGGCTGGTCTATAAAACTAGAAGACGAATTATGGGCCTACCGAAAAGCTTACAAGACACCCATTGGTATGTCCCATATCGAATGGTGTTTGGGAAAGCGTGCCATATGCTAGTGGAGCTTGAACATAAAGCATATTGGGCACTGAAGAAGTTAAATCTTGATCCACAAGCAGCATGAGAGAAACAGCTCCACCAACTTAACGAATTGGAGGAATTTCGCTTACAGGCTTATGAGAATGCAAGACTATACAAAGAAAGGACCAAGAAATGGAATGATAAAAAAATAGTGCGTAGACAACTGGAACCAAGGTAGCAAGTGTTGTTATATAATTCAAGGTTGAATTTTTTCCTTGGCAAGCTGAAATCAAGGAGTCCATTTGTGATTACTCAGATTTTACCATACGTAGATGTTGAGTTACATGATCCCAACACCAAAGATACATTCAAAGTTAATAGCCACCGTGTCATGCACTACTGGGGATAATCATTTAAGCAACAAAAAGAAAGTTTCACACTTTCAGATCCAGCCTAACGTTCAGTCAGTCATGTCTAGCTGACGAAGTTAAACTTAGCGCTAGTAGGGAGGCAACCCATGCAATTTGTGTATATATTGAGATTTTTTGTGTTTTAGTTTTATGTGTTTAATCTTTGTAGGTAAAATCACAGTTCAGGATTGAAGACGTTATCGCAAATCTTCACAAGCATTTTCCTTCTCTTCCTCAAAACACTCTGATGAAAGTCTACAAAGCTCGCATGGAACGAATGAGACTTATGATGATCAAATGTATTCCTAATGAAATTCGTTGGATTATTGAAGCACGAGTTCAATTGGCAGGTGAGTCCTCTCACTCTTTTATTTCATATCTGTCTGGTTTAAGAAGAAGAACCTATGTTAAGAAAAGAAGAGCTAAAAGAATGGGTGTTTGCTATAAATGTGCACACATGACCGGTAATACTCGCTGTCGTTATTAAGAATAGTGTCTGATAACCGTGAAGATAAAATTAAATTCATTAGGGATGGCTTCAGTAAGGAGTCTTTGGATGACAAATCATTGACTCTTAAGGCACATCACAGTGGATATGTGAATCACGCAATTCACATGTTATATACACAGTTTCGAAAAGAAAGACAACATTTAAGTCTTGGGAATCTGACTTTAAAAGACCATGTTTGCTAATTTATAAAAAAATTGGATGGGAAGCTTGTCCCTGACGCATAGATGTCAATCAAGCCGTTATTTTTTTGTAAGTATTATTATCTCTTTGTATTTATCTAATAATTGTGATTTGTTTTATTATTTTCTTTTATTTCCTCCGACAGGATACATACTTTTTGACTTTCATGATTTATTTTACTGTTTAGATAATAATTGTCATTTGGCAGGTATTATTGCTATTATTACTCACCCTTTTCATTTTCTATAAATTCAGCTCATCATTGCACTCTTGAATACATCCAGCGTTAAGAAATAAATAAAATACAAAAAAATAGAAGCAACTTCAAGAAGACGAGTTGTAAAATTCTGTGTATTTTACGGTACTAGTATTGGTTCTAAGCCAGAGTTCGTTGAGGCAGCACATGAATTGGGTCAAGTCATAGCTGAAAGGAATATGCACTTAGTATATGGTTGTGGCAATCTTGGACTAATGGGATATGTTTCAAGGGCTGTATAAGAAGGAAGTAGTCAAGTTTTGGGAATCATTCCAAAACTTTTGACAGAGGTGAATCTTATATGACCATCAAACGGAGGTGAATGTATTGTGCCAGGTATGTCTGAACGACTTGTGGAAATGATTAACCGTGCTGATGCTTTTATTGGTTTCCCAGGTGGCTTGGGCACGATGGAGGAAATTTTTACAGTGTTTCTTGGGCGAACTTGAAATAAACCAGAAACCGATTGGACTGTTTAATACTGATGGATTTTATGATTTTCTTTGTATGTTCCTTGATGATGCCCGGAGAAATGGGTTCGTGTCAAAACCTGTAAAAGATATCCTCTTCACTGCTAGAACTACCAATGATTTAATTGACCAAATTTTAGGCTTTGAACCACAAATTGACCCTATATTTTCCAATATTAACTGGTCTGATAATGATCATGTTAAGAAGCGTCAGATAAATTTGGATCTTAACCTTTAATTTTCTGTCTCGATGTAGAATTTCAGCTAACCATATATTGTTTTTTAATCTCTTCTTCTACTTTTTAGACATTGAGGACAATGTCTCAATTAGGTTTGGGGGAGGGGAATATTTAACTAGTATCTTGTTTTTATTTTTTTTCGTTGTGTTGTTTTTTTTTTTTAGTCAAAAATTCAAAAAAAAATTAAAATTAAAAAATTAAAAAAATTTTTTTTTTTTAACTTGACTAATCAGGTGAAATTGGTGTGAGATAGTTGTGTAAGGAATTTATACTCTTGAGACATATCTCAACCTATTTTGTAAAAAGTTAATTTTTATTTATTTCTTTTTGAATTATTTAATTTGTGAATTCTCCATAATACTGACAAAAATTGATCTTCTTATGCTTAGTTGACAGGTATTATCAACATGCTTGGTAACATACGGCCATGAGTTATAATTGAAAAGTTTGTAATATTTAGTGCTATAGTTTTATTGGAGAAAGCATTTAAAAAAGCGGTGGAATAAAAAAATACGTGTAAATAAATAATTAAACATCTGAGATCCGAGTAATTAATTCTGTAGGGGTGTTTTAACATCTAGTGCCCTAAAGCCAACTGGTTTGGGAGTAACTGGCCCAAAGCTCGCTACATGGATTGAAGATGTTATAAAAAAAAAAAAAAAAGAAAAATATCATCCTTTTGACTTAATATTTTGTATAGTTTCTTGAGTTTTGTGAATATTTTCAAGTTTTTTGTGTATTTTTTAGATAAATAAGGTTTCAGGACTGATTGGAATCAAATCAGGGCCAAAACAGCAAAAAATGAACAAAAAGGGTAAAATTGTCATTTAGGCGTCGTGACCGCTAAAATACGCCGGAAACGTGTCAACATCAGAGAAACTTGCTATCATACGCACTTGCTAACATGCCCCGCCACGTGTCAACATCCCAACAAGTCTGCTAACATACGCCGGACACGTGTCATCGTCACATGCTGCCGACAATCATCACCGACACGCGTCATTGCTGATGTCAGCATTGCGATACTTATAACCTTTACACTTCGTGACGCCAAGCAAATAATTCTACCGACAGCCAAGTGTCATCATCTCCACAAAGCGCGTGCCATGTGTCACCAATCAACGGCGCACCGCGATGGGCAATATTTCACACATCGCGACGCGTGGGACCAAAATTTACCTATAAATTGAGGTCGAAATCTGAATTTCAATTCATACCTTCTTCTGGGGATTTCCTTAAGAATACTAAGAAGATCGTATCTTGTTTGTTTATTTACAGCTTTCTGTATTTAATTTTTTATTTTACGCAATAGTTATTTCTTTACTTTACTTTTCAGTATTTATTTTTACTTTTCAGTATGATGAGGTAACTCACATCTGCTGGGGTGAAATGTTAAGCTTTTATTACTAATATTTAGATTAATCTCCCTCAATTATAATATATAAATGATTTAAAACCTGACTTAATGAGATACCGCATTTATGGTCTGTTGGACTTAATTAAATTGATTTTAACCTGAATAAATTGGATACAGCCTTTATGGTCGGTTGGAATTAATCATAAATCTGACTTAATCAGGATACCGCTTATATGGTCGGTTGGTAATATCATGCAAAGTTTATATATTATAATAAGAGAGATATCTAAAATAGAAGTAATAAAAGTGGATCCTCTAACCCCCATCATTTTCCTTATTGCTTTATTTACCTTTTTAATTTCCAAGCTTTACTTTATGTCATTTACTTTATTTAAGCTTTTACTAGTCCTAGATATGTGTTGTAACTAAACCATATATCTAGGGTTGTGATGAATTCCAATATCACCGGTGTATAAGGGGTTATTTTGTGTCTTGGGTAATATAAAGGTTTATTTATTAAGTCTTAAGTTAATTCTTCTTGTTAATTGGCCATTAATAAGATTGATGTGGTAAACTTAAAATGAACTTGACGAAGAAATTTTAGGTTTCAGCCTTAGACTTAATAACACACGATCTCCCTTAAGGATTAGATACCCCTTAATAGATCTCCTTCCAGGATAGACATATACCTGTCGGGCGGGGGTAGCCACAATTGGAACTTAGTCTTAATGAATTCGGGTATCTTGGTTAATATAGACATATGATTAATTGGGTTATTTGGGTGTTTGCATCTGACCATCGACAGAGACTTTTGCATAATTTCGTGTTCCAGGTTAATAAACCGATATATTGCACAAACATGAGATAACCACTTCATCTTTAAAAGATATTGGATGAATTCACAACCCTAGATAGTTTTATAAAATTGAATTTTCCTTTCACTTACATTTGCACTATTTTATTTACTTTTTTAGTTTAAAATCAAAAACCAATCAAACAACCAATCTATTAAATACTCGTAAACATTTGGCTTCATAAATTAATATCTTAGGTATTAAGTCCTTGTGGGATCGATACGTGCACTTGCGTTACGTGAGTGATTTCATCGATCAGTCCCCTACGGATGGTGTCCATTTTGGGTCAGTATCAAGTTTGGATTCCGAAAGGATAGGGATTCTAGATGTATCTGGTGAACTGACCTACCTTTCGGTGGCACTTCACTAGTTAAGTCCAAGGGTCCTGAAACGACGGGTCACACTCAGAAAGGAATGATTAAATGTTAATCAAAATTCCTTGATCAAATCAAATGGTAGTTGGTTAATATAGAAATAAGAGTTTTTCCCGTATATATTAATCAATTGAGATTGTCTCGATCTATCATGCAAATACTTGACCTACCCTATGGCGACACTTATTTGTGGGATGATAGATTTCCGTGGCATAGTAATTATCTTAGGTTTCTAATTCGTTATTCATGGTTCATGAATCATGTTTAAATTTATGCCAAAATTATTTGATTGTTTTAATATGCGATGAATGAATATTAAATGTCTGTTTATTTTATCGTTCAACCATGGTTTATGTAATTATTTTCATTCTCTCAAATGATAAACTAATGGAAGAAAACTATGTTAAGTTGAAAAGTAACATGAACTATATAATGGTCTGTGAAGACCTTAAGTTTGTCCTGAATGAGGAGTGTCCTCTCCAGCCGGCCAGAAATTCTGGCTAAGCTGTGCGCGATGCCTACCAAAAAAGGGTCTCGGATAATGAGAAGGCCCGCTGCTACTTACTATCAGGGATGTCCAAAGCATGAGCCTATAGCTAAAACATATCAACTAATGAAGTCATTGCAGGGCATGTTCGGGTAGCCTTCGGAGCTTCAAGGTCATGAGGCCATGGTCTCAGCGATGACTGTTAGGATGAAGGAAGGGACATCAGTCCGAGAGCACGTCTTGAGGATGATGACCTATCTCAACATTGCCGAAACCCATAGAGCTCGTATTGACGAGCTGAGCCAGGTGACCATGATTATGGAAACTCTTCCGAAGGGTTTCCTATAGTTTAAAAGTAACCATGTTATGAACAAGTTGACTTTTACTTTCATTTAGATGCTAAATGAGCTCACCCATTAGGAGTCCATGCTGATGGATCCTCGTAAACCTAGTGGAGAGACAAGTGTTGCAACGTCTTTCAAAACTGCAAAGAAGATAAAAAAAATACTAGTAATGCTAAGGGTACAACTACTTGATACCTATAAAGACCTTGCTGAAGGTAACTTTACTATGAGAGTCAGGACAATATGATATTGTTTCAGTAAAGCAGTGGGAGTTATTAGTTTTCAATTTTCAAATAAAGTTATTTGAATTTAAACAAAGTGTTGTTTGTTCCTATTTTTTCATAGAAATTTGATTTATGTTTCAAAACTATTACATGATGGTTTTCATTTTATCTAATAATAGTTATTATTTCAAAAATGGATTACCTATATACTAAGGAAACAAGGAGATAACTTGTATGTGTTAAGACTGTTAACACATAGGTCACTACTCAACACTGAAATATTTTAAGGTTGAAAAACCTAAAACTAAATGGCAAAAGATTTCTCATGATGACACATATATGTTGCATCTTAGACTTGGTCATATGAGCCTTGACCGGATAGATAAGTTGATACAGAACGGAACTTTAAACCACTTAAAGCTCAGAACTTTACCAGTTTGCGAATCCTTTTTAGAAGGAAAAATGACCAAGAGACATTTTACTGGAAAAGGTATAAGAGCCAGTCAACCACTTGAGCTTATACATTCGGATGTTTGCGAATCGATGAATGTAAGAGCCCGAGGTGGTTATGAATACTTCGTCATATTTATTGACGATTATTCAAGATATGAGTATGTTTACCTAATGCAGCACAAGTAAGATACTTTTGAAAAGTTCAAAGAGTATCGTGTTGAGGTTGAGAACTAGTTAGGTAAAATGATGAAAACTCCACGATCAGATCGTAGAGGAGAATACCTTGATAGAGATTTTGAAGAATTCTTGGTTGAGCATGGGATAATATCCCAACTCACAGCACCTGGAACACCACAAAAAATGGGGTTGCAGAATGGAGAAATCGGACCCTACTAGACATGATAAGATTTATGTTTAGTTATAGCTCACTGCCTAGTTCGTTCTGGGGATATGGATGTAGGAAATGACTTTCTGTAGTGCATCAGAAGTTGCTAATATGGGCACCTGCTCCGGTATAGACCTTTAATATTTTCTCTGCCTTCTCATTTTCGTTGTAGCTGAAATCCTCCAACACTAGAAGAATGGATTTTGCTCCTTTGATGTAGATGAGTTTCATTTGATGTCCAATACTTAGATAAACCACCCGATCTTCCAAACTATGACTCGAAACCAAAAAACCGAAGTGTGGGCTTCACTCAAAAAGATCAACTCTAAACAATTTAGAGAATAAATGTGTCACAAAATGTGTTTGGATTTTGGAATTTTTTTGAAACACTCTCATTACAATTGTGAATGTTTGAACTCTCTCTCTCTTTTCTCTCATTTGCACTTGTGTGAATGAATGGAAATGGTAATCCTTACAAATGAGGAGGGATGGTAGAGATTATATTCTCTTAAAAAAGCCAATTAACTTTATCATGATGCATCTAATGCTTTCTTGCAATGGTAAACACATTAATGTGAATGTCATACCAAAGCATAAGAAATATTAAGCTAAAGACAAATACATTGTCATTAAAAATCTAATGATTTCTTGCAATGGCAAACACATTAATGTGAAGGCCATACCAAAGCATAAGAATTTTTTAGTTAATGACAAAGCTATTAGGTGTATATATGCCACCTAATAGACATAATAAGTTGGAGAGCATGGTAAGCCATATGGCTTTATCTCCAAGGTAAATAAAAAATCATTGACTTAATAATGATTTAATTACCTTCAATTATGTTGTAGTAATTATCTCGTATCTATTACTAACATAATTATCTCATAATCACAATTTGATTATCTCATAATCGAAGAATTCTAGAAAACATCCAGTTAAACTAATTTAACATAGTTTTCATTTATGACAAAAATATTATTAACCTCATTAATAATATATAAATATAATGTGAGCATATTATTAGATAATCTAATTATATTACGTTTGCTACAGTTAATCGAGCTAGCACGGGGACCAAATGGACCTACAGTTCCGAGCTCCAATAACTCTGAAATATTAAATAAACTTTTTAATTAAATATTACGAATTATTAACTCTGTGTTATTCCATTAAAAACTCGAAGTTGAACTCCTTTTACCGTAGATGGAAAATATAAGCCGAACAACTTCGGTGTCCATCGATATAGTCATTACGTATGGATATAGGCCTTCATGAATATCTCATAAATAGAGCCGGATCATAAGTCCATTAAACCCCTCTAAATATTTTATCTCTTAAGCACCATTGATTCTATAATGAACAATTAATTCATAACAATTATGAATATAAAACTTTCTTTTCGTAATAGAATGAGCGCTCAAATTGTTCAAGTCGCGAATCAATTTTTAAAAGAGATTTTCGTCTGCTTCTCGTAAGAATGAGTGAATTCCATATCTGTGTAAAACGATCCCAGCTACTCACCAAACCATATCCCCAAAATATGTAGTTAATAGTCGTGAATGCAATACCGACCTCACCATAGTAAATCAAAGGACATAGCCTACCATGAAGGAGTTCGTAGTACATTCATGATTAAGATCGAATCTATATATGACCATCTATTAGATAAAATGAATTTCTTCAGTTAAAGGATATTAAAAGAAATTCATATTTATCTGAGTCTAGTCCTATATGATCTCATCATACAATGTGCCTCAATTCCCATGTCACAACATGAATGATCCCGGATCAAGGTCGTCAGAAAAATATAGAATGGACCGCAGCTATAAATAAACCACAAACAAAGTACCCTCTTTGTTTTATCTCTATGGACTATTTAGATTTCTAACTTCAGACTTAAATCCTATTGTGCATCACACATACACAAAGTCTGAAAATACAAGAGTAATCAAGGTAAACAAGACAATTGGAAAATATGCGATATAAATCAAACAGCTTTGATAAAATGAATAATGTATTTATTATTATTACAATAATCAATTCTGTTTACAATACATGAAGCTCTAGGGCATATATCCCAACAATCTCCCACTTGGACTAGAGCAAATGGGACATGTCATGTAATCCTAAACCCTTCAGGTGACCTTCAAAAACATTAGCCGATAAGGTCTTTGTAAACGGATCAGTCAGGTTGTCTGTGGATGGATTCTGCGTAACAACGACATCTTCTATCTGCAGTATCTCCCTGATGAGGTGATATTTACTCTCAATATGCTTACCCCTCTTGTGGCTTCTTGGTTCCTTGGAATTCGCCACAACACCACTATTATCGCAATAAAGTGTGAGTGGTTTATCCATATCTAGAACAACTTCCAAATCTGCCAAGAACTTACGGAGCCAGACTGCTTCCTTAGCAGCTTCACAAGCTGCTACATATTCAGCCTCCATGGTGGAGTCAGCAATACAAGATTTTCTTATGCTCCTCCATACTATAGCCCCACCACCTAGGGTGAACACTGATCCAAATATGGATTTCCTAGAATCGACATTCGTCTGAAAAATAGAGTCTGTAAATCATCTTAGGATCATGTCCTAACTAGAATATACAAGCATGGAATTTTTCGTTCTCCTAAGATACTTGAGAATATATTTCACCACCACCCAATAATCTAATCCTGGGTTGAATTGAAAACTATTGACTACTCCCACTATAAAATAGATGTCCGTTCTTGTGCATAACATAACATACATAAGACTTCCAAATACTGAAGCATATGAAATATGTCTCATCTCCTCAACTCCTTGAGGTGTCATAGGAGATTGTTCCTTAGACAAACTAATTTCATGCATGAAAGGTAAATTACCTTTCTTTGAATTCTGCATACTAATAATCTATATCTCATATAAATTATTAAGAACTTAAAACGTAAAGGAGAAGGGTTAAGAACACTTTTAACCTTAAGCTCTTGATGCCAATTGTAGGAAACGACTTTCCTTAGCGCCGCAGAAGTTGCTAATGTGGGCACCGGCTCCAGTATGGACCTTTAAAATTTTCTTTGCCTTCTCCTTTTCGTTGTAGCTGAAATCCTTCAACACTTAAAGAATGGATTTTGCTCATTTGATATAGATGAGTTTCCTTTGATGTCCAACACTTGGATCAACAACCCGATCTTCCAAACTATCATCGAAACCAACAAACCGAAGTGTGGGCATCACTCAAAAAGATCAACTCTAAACAATTTAGAGAATAAATGTGTCACAAAATGTGTTTGGATTTTGGAATTTTTTTCAAACACTCTCATTACAATTGTGAATGTTTGAACTCTCTCTCTCTTTTCTCTCATTTGCACTTGTGTGAATGAATGGAAATGGTAATCCTTACAAGTGAGGAGGGATGGTAGAGATTATATTTGTATGTTACCATCCATATCTGTCTTTCTTAAAGACCCATTTAGTACCAATAGGCACAATGCCTTCTGGTATATCAACCAGTATCCAAACTTGGTTATATACATGGAATCCATTTCGGACCTCATGGCACTTTGCCATAATGGAGTCGATACCTTGTATCACTTCCTCAAACGTAGTCGGTCCATCTTCCTCAATAAGATTAATATCTACATGAGGTGAGATCATAAACTCATACCTCTCAGGTTATTTTCTGACTCTCTCCGACATACGCGGTTCTTGTGTATTCGAAGATTTTGGTTTACAGTTCATCCCTGATGAACTGTTCATGTTCCGTAAGGGATCGGTGCATAGAACAGTATTACTCCGATTTTCATCGAGTTTTACTTTCCTCTCACTTACCATTGCATTTAGGAATTCCTTTTCGAGGAAAACCGCATGGAGAGCAACAAATACATTGTTCTATTGTGAGTTGTATAAGTACTATACTTTGGTTTCCCTAGGATAACCTATAAATAGGCACTTATCCGATTTAGGCTCTAGTTTGGTATCATCCAAACGTTTAGAGTATGCCCAGCATTCCCAAATCTTCAGGAATGAGAAACCCGGTTTCTTTCCTGTTCATATCTAATATGAAGTTTGTCTAACAGATTTTTCATGGAATCTTATTCAAAATAAGTATTGCACTGTTTAATGCGTATCCTCAGAAGGAAATTGGTAGCTCAGAGTGACTCATCATTAACCTTACCATGTCCAACTAAGTTTGGTTTCTCCGTTCGGACACACCGTCCAACTGAAGTGTTCCGGGAGGAGTCCAATGTGAAAGAATACTATACTCTTTCAAGTAATCTTGAAACTTATTGCATAAGTATTCTTCACCACGGTCCTACCGTAATTTTTTAATACTATTATCGGTCTGTTTTCTTACTTCGTGTCGAAACTCTTTCAATTTCTCAAAAGTTTCCGACTTGTGTTTCATAAGATACACATAACCATAACGGGATGCCACATTCGTAAAGGTTACGAAGTATTCATATCCATCTCTAGCCTAGCTAGACATGGGCCCACTTACGTCACTATGAACGAGGGCTAACAGATCGGTGGCACGTGCACATTTACCATGTAAAAGGTGTTTTAGGCACTTTACCTAATAAACAAGATTCGTAGACATCATTTGAATTAGGATCAAATTCGTCCTAGTATCCACTCTTCGAAAGTGTGGATATACGAGTATTGTTAATGTGTCCCAGACCACAATGCCACAAATAAGTCTCATCTGATTTAATCAGTTTGAGCATTTTGTTGTCATGTTATATCTTTGAGATTCATTTATATTCGAAATATAAATAATGTTATTCACATCTAATGTGTATATCTTAATATCATCTTTATAGACAAAACACCCAGTGTTTCAGAATATAAAGGTATACCCCAACGGGTTAAACTAGATACAGAGATAATGTTCTTAGTCAAACTAGGTACATTATAACAGTCTCCTAATTTAAGTACATGCCCTAATGAAAGTTCCAAAACTTAGGTTTCTACGGCCAAAACAGCGACTCTCGTCCTGTTTCCGACTTGTAGGTCGATCTCATCTGAAGCCAGTATCCTGCTAATCAGCAGATCTTGCACATCAGTACATATGTATGTTCCACATCCAGTATCAAAATCCAATTTTAAAACTGGTAGTGGACATATTTATAACAAACATACCTGAAGCCGAGCCTTGCCCTTCTTTACTTCCTTCATGTCTGCCTTGTCCATACAACAGTCACGCTTCCAGTGACCCCGTTTGCCACAGTTAGGCAGACATTTTGGGATATGTCATTTGTCTTCCCAGAAGACTGTGACGATTTAGCCTTGCCCTTTTCTTCACACCTTAGAAGCCTTCGGCCAAGCCTTGGCCTTCTGGGAAGTCGAAGTAAAATACGTTTTGCGCTTCTTGCCCTTTTAGAAGCTCTGGCTCTGCCTCGTTGAGCATAGCCATTAACTCTCCAAGAGTTTTTCTCTTTTGGTTCATGATGAACCCGTCCCAGTATTCGGGTAGAGACTGTAAGATCAAATCTACGGAAGTCTCAGCCTCGTAGGTAATGCCCAGCTAACCTAACTGTTCAATGTCAGCAATCATCAGCGACACCTAGTGCTCGACAGATGTACCCTCTGACATACGCGAGCGTAAAAGCTTCTTTTGCAATTCATACTTCTAAGATCTAAGAGTATATTTATGAAGATCCTTTAATTTCAACATCATGGTATAAGGATCTAATCCTTGGTTCTGACGACGAAATTAAAGAGTCATTACAGCAAGCATAACGGATTGAGCACTAAAGTTATGAGTCTTCCAAGGCTCATGCTCCATAATTTGCTCAACTCCGGGCTCAGGCCCGAGAGGTTTCTCTATCAAATATAGTAATTTCTCAGCTCCCAGGACTATCCTGAGTTTCTTTTCCCAATCTGAAAATTAAAGTCGTTAAAGACATTTTCACCCAGGATTATGTCCTTTGATGCTAATCTTTCAAGTCATCTTGATTACTATAGTCTAACTATCCAATCAACGATTTCGGGTACAATCTAATGTAATGATTACTATAGTCTAACTATATAATTAACTACAATTTGATTGGTTACTTTTAAATGTATTGATTACTATAGTCCAACTATATAACCAACTACAAATGAAGTAGTTTGAATACAGTCCAACTGTTCAATTAAAACAATAATTGAATATTAGTCCAACTAATATATATAAATTAATGACGAAAAATAAAATGAGCGCGTATTGGCAAGTATCTAAACGAAATTTCAAATTTAATATTTGACTCCCACTATTGTTCGGCGAGCCTTTAACCCTCTGTGGAGTACTCGGGAAACCTAGTTTCCTAGTAGGCTAGGATCCCGTTAAATAACACACAACCTTGAATTTGGCCAACAAGCTGTATGAAACTTAACTAGGTAGATCTCTAAGATCAATTAGATCTCATCCAATTCCTAGATCCAGTAGGTGGACCTCCAAGTCCAAAACATATATCCAATATATGTAAATATATCCAATATATTTCTTAACCTTTTTCCTTTAAATCAACTAAGCCTTGGCTTTGGCTCAACAAGCTTAATGATTCTAGTTAAGCGCGACCCATTGACAGTGTGAAAGCTTCGTAATCGAAGTCGATGAACAAGAAGTGACATTGACTTTGGCCAACAAGTCACAACTACCCAAGACATACGATATAGAACAAAGCTTATGCGGTTCAAACACATCCGCGATGGACAAAAGTCTTGACTTTGGCCAACAAACCAATGCCAATCTTGGATCTTGAGAGAGAACCACTCAATGAAGGGAAAAATGCTTAATATTATATTGAGGGTTTTTCGCTTTAATTGGCAACCAATTTATTATCTTTAATTAGGTCTCATCATACACCCTTAAACATGTATTCTAAAAGCATAATAAGGCGCGTAATAAAATTAATAATGATATGCGGATGGATATACAACAAAATATTGCTAGAACAAATCTCTCCATTTCCTCTCTCCCGCTAACACTATTCTTACTTCTACCCAATTACATAATACTTCTAAAGAAACCTCATTTACATTTAGGGGAATTGGTGAGAAGAGAAATACAAAGAGAATAGAGTTAATAGGCTGGACACGCAGGTCTAATTTAATAAATAAGTATCATACTTACAATAATTTCCAAAATTTCCCTCACTCTTCTAATATCCATCTGATATACATTATTCATACAATACATCCAAGTATTCACACAAAGCATGTTATCAATAAATCTAATCCAATTAATTAATCTCTGATTAATGACCATCCAATGTTCAAACAACGATTTGATTTGCGCGAGTCAAACTCGTTTAAGAATAAATACTCAAAGTAAGTATTCTTGAATTATATCGAACTACAATTTTAAATCCAATTTAAATTATATCCAATACTACTTCATATTTAATTCCAAATTAAATAATTATACTTTCAATAGTTCCTTTTAGACTTGGATTCCAAATCCAATCTTAACGGGTCTCAAAGGCCCAATTAGTATCCAATACTATTCAATTAAAGTCTAATGGGCTTTCAATTAATTCTTTAGGCATTGGCGTTGGCCAACATGAATCAAACCCAAGATGCCAAGGCCCAATTAGGAATCACATTATTGCCATAAAATCAATTTTGGCCCATTAGGCCCAATTAAATTATTTAAAGGCTCAATGTCATATTTTGGACTTTATGGAAATGGTTTAGGCCCAAATATGATACAAGACCAAAATTTTGGCCCAGCCAAGCCCATTAGCCCAAATACAACAAATTAAATTAATATATCATTCCAAATTACATATTAACTCAATTAAAGTGCAATCACCATAATTAATTAATTAACCTAATGTTTCCAAAACATCAATTTATCTAATTAATCATGGATAATTCCCAAATTCATGTCCAATACAAAATTGGGGCAAAATCAATCCTATAACATGCATATACTCACGGAAATAGCAACAAAAATCATTCAATTTGATTTCAATCCAATTAAATCAACATTAAATATTTCTATCATGCTATTTAACACATCCAATTGTCAAATTTCCAAAATTCCACCATGAGTTCATCTATGGTCATATTCGGCCAACATAAGAATTTTAGGGAAACTTTGATCCAATCAATTTTTCATAATCCTATGATGCACAACTCTAAGTAATCATCATCTAACATCAACCAAACATTCAATTTTTCATTTTCATGCTCCAAGCAAAAATACCCAAATTTAAAGTCATAAACCCTAGAAATAAAATCAAGCTTAGATCTCTCTCTGATACCATTTTTAGTGTCCAAGACATGCCACGGGATCTCTAAATGTGATTATTGTGCGAATAAAACAAGAGAGTTGCGGAATACTAAAAATTGATTGGTTGAGGAGATTTCGAAAATTTCCAAGGATGTAAAGAAGCTCCAAGCTTTCCTTGAGTGTTTTCAACACTTGGGTGAGTCTCCCTATCACCTTATTTGACTCCTTAATGTGCTAGCATAGATGAATTTTGCAACAAAACTCAAGAAGAAGAAGAGAGGAAGCTCGACATTTTGAGGGAGAAGAGAGAGCTTGTTGTGAATAGTGAAAAATATGTTAAATTCCAAAGTCAACAAGTCTTTTATATTAAGGTTGAGTGTTGGTTTTGGCTTGAGTGTTTTAAAAGGAAAGCCAAGCTTATCTTTCAACAAATCAAATCCAAAACCAAGCCTAACCACTTCCATCATTAGTCAAACAAATGATGTAAGTGAAGTGGGTCCCACCACTTTTAAATTCCGAATTTAAGTCGGCTAACTTAACACGCAACTTCGCTCAGGCCCGGGTTCGTTTAATCCGATTAAACAAATTTTCCGTTGCTACATAATTAAATCCAATTTAATTAAACAATAATGCCTAGCAAAATTATTACGAAAGTCGATTGCGAGTTAATTCTAAATTAATTCGTTTGCCCGAATTAAAATCCAATTTTTATTCCGCTCTGAAATTCGATTTCATTTAATATATCCAATATATTATTTTAGCTCAATTAAATAAATTAATAGTAAAATCCAATTTAATTATTAAATTTATTTTGCCGATTAATTCCAAATTAATCGCGTTTTATCGTCTAATCGAATTAATCCTAGATTAATTCTTGCCGTAATTAATCTTAGATTAATTTTCTCTTTCTCATAATTAATCCCAGATTAATTATGTTCGAGTCAAATGTCATCGGTGAATCTTTGAGAGGCGACCCAAGAGATTCCTGGATATGTTGGCAGTAAATACGATCATCGGAGTATCCGAATACGTGCGTACTCGGTACCACGTTCCTACCGATTTACAAGACATGGTTGGCTCCTAGCAAAGCACCGTGCCTACCCAATTCTCCAGAAATATTCTTTTAAAGAATACATAATCTATATCAGGCGTAGTACACTAAGTATTTCGTATTACGATCCAGTATCGGATGTCACATTCTAGGCCTGGGGCTGGAGTTGTGTCTGCCCCGTACGAAGCATATATCGGATCACTAGCAACTAGTCTCTTTATGATCGGAAAGTCATTACCTAGTCATACTTTCCCGATGGCTATAACACTATAGAGTACCAGTTCTGTATCTCTGCGTGATCATCATCTCCATATGAATGTGTTAGGGATATGCCCTATACCCAACCTTTGGATGGGCTATATATACATGTATTTGTAATATTTTCATTAATTAATAAAATGGAAATCTTTATTATACTTGTCTTACATAAATTATATGAATCATCAAACACTGTAATAAAGCCATTGGAGTAATAAGATGATGGCTTCCACGTCTTATGAGAATCATTACTCTTAAACGTTCATAGTCATAATTTTGTGAATAATCTGGGCGTTCACAAAGCGGAGAGACTAGCATGATGATATGATCCACCCTTAAGTGGGGTAGCCGATCTCATAGGCTACTAGCGGAGATCCGTCCACTTGGTGTATCACATGGATGCATGAGTTACTCGTGTCCATCAAACTGACCGCCGAAATTTTTCACATGGAGTGTTTATCCCATGTGTCTGTGAGAACTTTCATGTATCGATTGTATGACTAGTCCTTAGACTTGAGGTCTTTACAATCTTACGTGTGGATCAAATAACTTTAAAATTCTCATTCCCCAATTAAAAGATCCGATCATAAGGGTGTTGGGTTTCTCTAAGATCCCGAGGATCGAATAAAGCAATGAAACATACGTGCGAATACATCAAAGAAGTTGGGGAATACTTACATTGAGCGGTTGAGCGATGCGACGAATAAAAACTTTTCCTCCAAGGTGATGAGGCTCTCGGCTTCACTGGTTTTTGTCCTCCAAGAAATTCGGCAATGGTGATCCCTCCAAGCTCCAAGCTTTGTGTGATTCCATGCTCACATGTGCGGTTCCCTATCACCTTCGCAAGACCCCGAATGTGTGCTAGCACTTTGTAATTTTTGCCACAAAAAACACCATTGTACTTCTTCTTCATTTTCGGTTTTTGACAGAAAAAGAAGAAGAACAGCAGCCCCTTGGGCATGAGAGTAGGGAGAGGAAAGAGAGAAGAGAAAAATGTGTTTCTTGTGTATTAGTTAATTGATTTCAAAAAACAATTAAACATATACCATTTTTCTTTTTTTCAAAAAAGTCAAAGGCAAAAGACAATTAATGCCTTCCATCTACCACCATCAATCAATAGTGACATGTTGTCATATCACTCAAAGTGACTAGACATCACATCAATCGATTGACTAGTGATTTGACGCTTGATGTGACTTGTGGGCCGCATTTTAATTCACAATGTGAGTGCGCCCGCAAACACTCCCGGGCTCGGGTTCGCTAATTCCAAATTAACGAATTTTTTGTTGCGACGCAATTAAATAATTATGACTAGCAAAATCACTATTCACGTCACTAACGAATTAATTCTAAATTAACTCGTTCGCCCGAATTAAAATCTAATTTTAATTCCGCGTCGAAATCCAATTTCGTTTAATATATCGAATATATTATTTTATCGATTAATTCCAAATTAATCTTTCTCTCTCTTTAAATAATATTTTATCCCAGATAAAATATCTCTGTAATTAATCCCAGATTAATTTTCTCTCTCATCTAATTAATCTCAGATTAATAAGTGCGAGTCATACGTCATCGGTGAATCTTCGGGAAGCGACCCATGAGATCCCCGGATATGTTGGCAGTAAATCCGGTCGTCGGACTATCCGAACACGTATGTACCTAGTTCTACATTTTTATCGATTTACAAGACAAGGTTGGCTTCTAGCAAAGCGCCATGCCTACCCAATTCTCCAGAAACATCAGTACAGGAATATGTGATCTATATCAGGCGTAGTATACGTAGTATTGCGTATCTCTGATCCAGTATCGGATGTCACGTGCAAGGCCTGTGGCTGGAAATGTGTCTGCCCCGTACGAAGCACATATCGGATCTCTGGTAACTAGTCTCTATAATAGGATAAACATGACCTAGTCATAATATCCCGATAGCTGCAGCATATAAGAGAACGAGTTTCGTATCCTACTTGATCATCATCTCCACTATTACTGGAGTGATACTTCCATCTTGACATCACACCCAATACATTACGATTCTCAATATACCAAGAAGAGGCGTACACAGAACCTGTTAAAGCCATGGATGACCAAAACCAAAGTACATTGATTATCGTAAGTATTAGCGGTGCAAGTCTCAGGTTAAGACCAAATACACCTACCCTGATTTGGACTTCCATAGACACATAGTAATACTACCAATGGAATTCCAAGGGGTCTATCTAGAGCGAATCTGTTTTCCGTACCATCGGTAAAACACAACCTCCTACTACACTTGCATGAGTATCATATACCCAAATATATGATAACTATGTCGTTATGCCCTCACAACGCGTACAAGTGTATTACTAGTCTATTCCGCATTATTGATGTCCAATCTCGATAATACTACGACTAGGGATATTTAATGATTAAACCTTCATGGATTGATACTGCCTCATATCATCTCAATCCATGAACTAATCATATGGAGCTTTCATCATTTATACATCTTGGTGATCTAATCACAAATGATAAAAGAGCAATTTCCTTTGTCACATAGTTAATTTATACAACAACACCATGATCTGTACAAATAGTGACGCTATGGGTCATAATTGTCCAACAATCTCCCACTTGGTCTATAGTACCGTTATCACGACTTATAGTCGTTATATCTGTTGGGAAACTTGCAGCAGTGATCCCAGTCTTCAAGTTCTCCTTCTCCATAGTATAAGATAGCATCCTTAGTTCCTCTAAGATACTTAAGGATGTTCTTAATATCAATCCAATGAGTATCACTTGGATTGGCCTGATTGTGACTCCATATGCTCAAAGCACACGAGACACCAGGTCATGTACATTTATCAATGTACTAGTTCTCGGAGATTTATAAATAACTTTTAGATCTATCCCAGTAGATCTTTATTCCTAAAATAAAGGTTGTTTCTCCCAAGAATTCTACGGAGAATTTTCATGAAAGCCAAGCTTTCACCGATTGTATTACGGGAATATCATTTCCAAGAAATGACATATTATCATTATTTAGGAAATTTATTATCAGTGCACTCCCACTAACCTCCTTATATACACAAGAATCATTTTCGTTTTGAATTAAATCATATACCATTATGATTACGTCAAAACGATAATTTTAAGAACGTTATGCTTGCTTCAATCCATCCATGGATCGAATAACCTGCAAACCTTGTTTTCTAGTTTTGGTACGACAAAACCGTCAAGATGTTGAAAAAACATCCTCCAAAAGGTTTCCGTTAAGGAAAGCGGTTTTGGCATCTAGCTGCCACATTTCATTAATGAAACATGCAGCATCAGCAAGCATTATCCAAATTGATTTTTCTGTGGCAACAGGTAAAAGGTTTCGTCGTAATCAATACAATGTTGATAACGATACTTTCACTACAAGCCTAGCTTAGTACGTTGGTATGTTGTCATCCATGTATGTCTTCCTTGAAGACTTATATAGTACCAATAGTCACAATGCCTTCAGGTACAATAACTAGTGTCCAAACATAGTTGGTATACATGGAATCCATTCGAACATCATGGCACTTTGCCATAATAGGGAGTCGATACCTTGTATCACTTCCTCATACGCAGTCAGATCGTATTCCTCAATAAGATTGACATCTTTATGAGGTGAGATCAGAAACCCATACCTCAGGTTATTTTCTGACTCTCTACGACTTATTTGGTTCTTGTGTATTCGAAGATTATTGGTATAGTTACATCCTTGATGAACTATTTATGTTCCATTCAGGAATTGGTGTCTGGAACAATATTACTCCGATTTTCATCGAGTTTTACTTTCCTCCCACTTACCACTGCATATAGGTATTCCTCTTAGGAAAACCGTATGGCGAGCAACAATTACATTGTTCTCTTGTGAGTTGTATAAGTACTATAATTTGGTTTCCCTAGGATAACCTACAATTAGGCACTTATCCGATTTGGGTTCTAGTTTGTTATCATCCAAACATATGCCTAGCACACCCAAATCATCAGGAATGAGAAAACCCATTTTCTTTCCTGTTCATATCAAATATGAAGTCTGTCAAACAGATTTTTATGGAACATTATTCTAAATAAGTTCTGCACTGTTAAATGTGTATCCGTTGAAGGAAATGGTAGCTCAGAGCGACTCATGATTAACCTTATCATGTCTAACAAAATTCGGTTTATCCGTTTGGACACACCGTCAAATAGACGTGTTCCAGGAGGAGTCCTCATTGAAAGAATATTATACTCTTTCAAGTATTTAAAAAACTTATTGCTTGAGTATTTTCATCATGATCTAACCGTGATGATTTTATACTTTTTCCGATCTGTCCGTCTATTTCGTGTCGAAACTGTAAAAGTTTCTGATTTATGTTTCAAAAGAAACACATAACCATAACGCGATGCCACATCCGTAAAGGTCACGAAATATTCATATCCACCTCTAGCCTAGCTAGATATGGGCCCACCTACGTCACTATGAACAAGGGCTAACAGATCGGTGGCACTTACACTTTTACCAAGTAAAGAGTGTTTTAGGCACCTTGCCCAATAAACTAGATTCGTAGACATTATTTGAATGGAATCAAATTTGTCCTAGTACCCACTCTTCGAAAGTGTGGATATACGAGTCTTGTTTAATTATGTCCCAGACAGCAATGCAACATTTAAGTTTCAACTGATTATTCAGTTTGAGCTATTTGTTTGTCACATTATATGTTTGAGATTCTTTTATATTCAAAATATAAATACTGTTATTCACATGTAATGTGTTTATCTCAATATCATATTTATATAATGAAACACTTTAGTGTTCTAGAATATAAAGGTATACCCGCAACGGGTTAAACCCTGATATAGAGATAATGTTTCTAGTCAAACTAGTTACATTTTAACAGTTTCCTAATTTAAGTACGCACCCGAAGGGTAGTTCCTAAACTTAGGTATCTACGGTTAAAACAGCGACTTTCGTCCCGTTTTTCATCCGTAGATTAATCTCGACCGAAGTCAGTATCCTGCTTTTCAGCAGATTCTGCACACCAATACATATTTATGTACCACATCCAGTATCTAAAATCCAATTTTAATACTAGTAGCGAATACGTTTATAACAAACATATTTGAAGTCGGAGTCTTACACCGTCTTCAATTCCTTCATGTCTGCCTTGTCCATACGGCAGTCACACTTCCGTGTCCCCGTTTGCCACAATTTAGGCAGACATTTTGGGATATGTCCTTTATCTTCCCAGAAGATTATAATGATTTTGCCATTGCCATTTTTGGTACCCCAGAAGCCTTTGGCCAAGCCTTGGCCTTTTGGAATGTCGAAGTAAGGTGCGCCTTGCGCTTCTCGCCTTATTGCAAACTTTGGCTTTGTCTCCTTGAGAATAGCCATTAACTCTCCAATAGTTTACTATTGCAATTTAGTACTTCAAAGATCTAAAACAAATCTATGAAGATCCTTCAATTTCATTATCATACTTTAAGGATCTAATCCTTAGTTCTGATTTAAGAAATTAAGGAGTCTATTTGGCAAGCATAACGGATTAAGCACTAAAGTTATCATCACATGAATATTCCAAATATATCATGCTCTACTATTTGCTTAACTCCGGGCTTAGGCCTAATATGTTATTTTATCAAATAAAGTAACTTATTAATTTCCAGGACCATCCTGAAATTTTATTCCCAATTTGAAAATTGAAGTCGTTTAAAACATTTTCACCCAGGATTTATGTTTTAAACACTAATCTTTCAATTTATCTTGATTCTAATAGTCCAACTATTTAATCAACGATATTAGGTACTATTCATTATAATGATTACTATAGTCTAACTATATAATCAACTATAATTTAATTAAATTCAATTATATTGATTACTATAATCCAATTATAAAATCAACTATAAATTGAAATAGTTAATTCAAATATATTGATTACTATAATCCAATTATATAATCAACTATAATGAATTAGTTTGAATACAGTCCAACTGTTTAATTAAAACAACAATTAAATATTAGTCCAACTAATAATTAATTTATTTGACGTAATATTTTGTAATGAGCGCATATGGCAAGTTACTAAACGAATATTGCAAATTTAATATTTGCCTCCCATTATTTTTCGGCGAGCCTCTAACCCTCTGTGGAGTACTCGGGAAACCTTGTTTCCTAGTGGGCTAGGATCCCGTTAAATAACACACAATCTTGACTTTGGCCAACAAATTGTATGATAATTAACTAGGTAGATCTCTAAGATCTATTGGATCTCATCCAATTCCTAGATCCAGTAGGTGGACATCCAAGTCCGAAACATATATCCTATATATGCCAATATATCCAATATATTGCCTAACCTTTTTCCTCTGAATCAACTAAGCCTTGGCTTTGGCACAACAAACTTAGTGATCCCAGTTAAGCGGAACCCATTGACCATGGAAAGCTTCGTAATCAATGTCGATGGACAAGAAGTGATCATGACTTTGCCCAACAAATCACAACTTGGACAAGACACCGATATGGAACAAAGCTCTCATGATTCAAACACATCCTCGACGGACAAAGGCCTTGACTTTGGCCAACAAACCAATGCCAGTCTTGGATCTTGAGTAAGAATCACTCAATGGAAGGAAAAATGCTTAATATTTTGTGAGGGTTTTTCGCGTGCAAATTGGCAACCAATTTATTATCTTTGTTAAGGTCTCATCATCATACACCCTTAAACATGCATTCTAAACACATAATAAGGCGCATATAAATGAAATAATAATGATATGCGGATGGATACTTTAACACATTGTTCCTAGAACAAATCTCTCATTTTCCTCTCGCCTGCTAGCACATGTATTACTTCTACCCGTTACATAACACTTCTAAAGAAACCTCATTTACATTGAGGGGAATAAGTGAGAAGAGAAATACAAAGAGTAAGGAGGTAATAGGCTGGACACGCAGGTCTAATTAATAAATTCAAAATTTATTACAACAATTTCCAAAATTGCCCTACCTATCTAATATCCATCTGATATACATTATTCATGCATCGCAACCATGTATTCACACAAGCATGTTATCAATCAATCTAATCCAATTAATTAATCTGATAATTAATGACCATCCAATGTTGAAACAACGATTTGATTTTGCGCGAGTCCGACTCGTTTTGCGAATAAGTACTCAAAGTACGAATTCTTGAATTAAATTAAACTAAAACATTAAATCCAATTTAATATGTATTTAATACTAATTCATTTATTTAATTCCAAATTAAATATTACACTTTATTAATAAACCTTTGCGACTTAGATTCCAAATCTAATCGTTACGGGTCTCAAAGCCCGATTAACATCCAATGTTAATTTAATTAAAGTCCAATGGGCTTTCAATTACTTTCTTAAGGCATAGACTTTTGGTCAACTTGGGTCAAACCCAAAGACTAAAGCCCATTTAAAGGAATCACCCTTATATGCCTAGAAACCAATTTAGGCCCATTAGGCCCAATTAAAAATATTAAGGTCCATTAGTCATAATTGGACTTTATGGATATGGTTTTGGGCCCAATTGGATCCAACCAATTTGCCTAAACCAATATTGGTACAACCAAGCCCATTAAGCCCAATTACAACCTTTAAGGCCCAATTCCAAATTCAAGCCCAATTAATTAAATTACCAAATTCCAAATTTTATAACTTAATTAACAAAAGTGCATTGCCATAATTAATTACCCAAATCAATATTTCCAAAACATCAATTAGCTTAATTAATCATGCTCATTATCATCAATTAGTGTCCAACACAATTGATCAAAAATCAAACTCATTTCATGCTTAATACTCACGGCATTTTGGGTATTTTTGTTCGATTCCGAATTCAATCCAATTAAATCCTAAATCAACATTACCCAATTGTTTTCCAACTCATCCAATGATCAAAACACAAAATCCTATGAGTTTAGGGTATCATGAAGATTCGGCCAAGCCAACCAAAAGGGGAAAAATTGATCCAATCCAATTTTCATGAAATTGATCCAATAAAACTTCAATTAAACATCATTCAAGCATACTTATTCAAACAATTTCATCAAATCATGCTCAAAATCAATTTACCTAATTTTAGCCCTAAGTTCAAGTTTCATGCTCAACTTCTCTCTGATACCATTGTTGGGTTTCTCTAAGGTCCCGAGGATCGAATAAAGCAATGAAATATACGTGCGAATACATCAAAGAAGTTGGGGAATACTTACATTGAGCGGTTGAGCGATGCGACGAAGAAAAACTTTTCCTCCAAGGTGATGAGGCTCTCGGCTTCACTGGTTTTTATCCTCCAAGAAATTCGGCAATGGTGATCCCTCCAAGCTTTGTGTGATTCCATGCTCAAATGTGCGGTTCCCTATCACCTTGGTTTTTGACAGAAAAAAAAAAAAAAAGAACAGCAGCCCCTTGGGCGTGAGAGTAGGGAAAGGAAAGAGAGAAGAGAAAAATGTGTTTTTGGTGTATTAGTTAATTGATTTCAAAAAATAATTAAACATATACCATTTTTCTTTTTTTCAAAAAAGTCAAAGGTAAAAGACAATTAATGCCTTCCATCTACCACCATCAATCAATAGTGACATGTTGTCATATCACTCAAAGTGACTAGACATCACATCAATCGATTGACTAGTGATTTGACGCTTGATGTGACTTGTGGGCCGCACTTTAATTCACAATGTGAGTGCGTCCGCAAACACTCCCGGGCTCGGGTTCGCTAATTCCAAATTAACGAATTTTTTGTTGCGACACAATTAAATAATTATGACTAGCAAAATCACTATTCACGTCACTAACGAATTAATTCTAAATTAACTCGTTCGCCCGAATTAAAATCTAATTTTAATTCCGCGTCGAAATCCAATTTCGTTTAATATATCGAATATATTATTTTATCGATTAATTCCAAATTAATCGTTCTCTCTCTTTAAATAATATTTTATCTCAAATAAAATATCTCCGTAATTAATCCCAGATTAATTTTCTCTCTCATCTAATTAATCTCAGATTAATAAAGTGCGAGTCATACGTCATCGGTGAATCTTCGGGAAGCGACCCATGAGATCCCCGGATATGTTGGCAGTAAATCTGGTTGTCGGACTATCCGAACACGTATGTACCTAGTTCTACATTTTTATCGATTTACAAGACAAGGTTGGCTTCTAGCAAAGCGCCATGCCTACCCAATTCTCCAGAAACATCAGTACAAGAATATGTGATCTATATCAGGCGTAGTATACGTAGTATTGCGTATCTCTGATCCAGTATCGGATGTCACGTGCAAGGCCTGGGGCTGGAAATGTGTCTGCCCCGTACGAAGCACATATCGGATCTCTGGTAACTAGTCTCTATAATCGGATAAACATGACCTAGTCATAATATCCCGATAGCTGCAGCACATAAGAGAACGAGTTCCGTATCCTACGTGATCATCATCTCCACTATTACTGGAGTGATACTTCCATCTTGACATCACACCCAATACACTACGATTCTCAATATACCTAGAAGAGGCGTACACAGAACTTGTTAAAGCCCTGGACGACCAAAACCAAAGTACATTGATTGTCGCAAGTATTAGCGGTGCAAGTCTCAGGTTAAGACCAAATACACCTACCCTGATTCGGACTTCCATAGACACATAGTAATACTACCAATGGAATTCCGAGGGGTCTATCTAGAGCGAAGCTGTTTTACGTACCATCGGTAAAATACAACCTCCTACTACACTTGCATGAGTATCATATACCCAAATATATGAGAACTATGCCGTTATGCCCTCACAACGTGCACAAGTGTAATACTAGTTTATTCTGTATTATCGATGTCCAATCTCGATAATACTACGACTAGGGATATTTAATGATTAAACCTTCGTGGATTGATACTGTCTCATATCATCTCAATCCAGGAACTAATCATATGGATCTTTCATCATTTATACATCTTGGTGATCTAATCACAAATGATAAAAGAGCAATTTCCTTTGTCACATAGTTAATTTGTACAATAACACCATGATCTGTACAAATAGTGACGCTATGGGTCATAACTGTCCAACAAAGGGTATGATTGGGTCATTTGTTGAAACACATGAAGTTTGTAAAGATACAACAGAGAATCGCCACTCTTTCGGATTATATTTTCTTATAAGAGTAGTATTCCAGTTCGCGGGTTGATATGTGTGATCAGTGCTTGAGACTGTGGCCGCAGCGGAAGAATCATGTGAGATTCTTGGGTTAGCACGATTCATGACACTATCAACATCATACCTTTGACAATATGGGTAGACATTTTCCATACCCTAGGTCAAACGGTGGGGATACAGTGAGGCGATAGACCGTATCATATGTAAATCACATACAGAATGAGTATATATATCTTTCATTCTCATTTGGGGGCCTTGGCATGTTGCTAGATATCAACCTTGGTCATTGAAATCGAACGACCATCTGATTGGAGGATAATTTATGTTCGATTAAATTATCACGATTCATTTCATGTCCAATTTGAGGGGAACCCAAAAGGTCACACACAACAAAGTCGAAATCAATGGTTAACAGTGCACATTATAAATTTAACAGCATATATGATTGATGTAGGAATTGTTCATAAATGGTTCAATGTGTTTAATTATTGAACAGATCATTTATAAGGTTCCATAGTGGCTTAGGGATTGGTGAACGACAATATGGGCACTTTGGGAATTGGAATAAATAAATAAATAAACATGAATAGTAATGTGAATAGTAACATGAATAGTACATGAATAGTAATATGAATAGTATTTTATTTTTTTATTATTTGTTTTGAATTCCAATTCGGCCCAAACTCTTATTAGGGTTTTATAATCTCATTAAATCACTAAATTAAGATCCAATGGCTAAGATTAAATTAGCATTTATCCCACATCGGATTCTTAATTAATTTTTTTGTCTTTGGAGCACCTATATAAACCCAAAGAATTCTTTACAAATTTTTTCACCAAACCTTTCATATATTGGGTTTATACAAGTGAGCAACTCTAAAGTTTAAGAGTAAGCCACTGATTTTGAGGATCCTTAAGTCTAATTGACTAGATGAACCTCGAGTTAAAAGTTTTGAGGTATTTGCCTAGGCTAGCACCAAGGGCAAAATACCCGTGCACTCAAGGTGTAGTCTTGCCGTTGAGTTTTGGCTTTGGTGTGTGCATCTTTGGAGGCCCCACACTTGGGTGGCTCTTTGGAACGTGGAAGAGCTTGCTGAGTTCAAGAAAAGCTTGTAGATTGGAGGGAGGACTGGAGGAGTCTTCGGTTCAAGTAAGTATTTTTCTTTCTTTATTTTAATTAGAGTTCTTATGATAGTTAGCATGTTTAGGTTTATATTCTTTGCATATTTTATGAGTTTTTATGCTTAGAATATATAGTAACATGCCTAGGCTTGTAGAATAATAAAAACAAATGGGTTTTGGGCAAAGGGATAGCGACATCATAATTTAATTTGATTTATTTAATTTTCCGCTGCGCACTCGTGGCCGCTTCCCAATAGTGGTATCAACGCGCCATTATTGTTTTGATTAGTTCTCTCTCATTTGAACTCGAAATTGGGTGTGTAAAAACTCGTTGGAAAGCTAACACCCTGAACTTAATTTTAGGCACAAGTTTGGCATGATTCGGTTAAGATTTGAATTGTGAAATTGTATTTAAATTTCACGCATCTGTTAAAAAATGTGAATAGTAAATTTATTTGATTAAAATAAAATGCAATATCATAATTAAATATTAATCAAAGTTATTTAATGCCTAAAATAATTCCAACATATTAAAACTCATATGCTTGATGATTCTATGTATGATTAGAATTGGCATGATTATTTTAGGGTGCAAACATCTAGAGACTTTCTAAGGAAATAGAGAGTGTATTGCTTATCCCTTAGCTAAGTAATTATTTCGTGATGAACTTAGAGATTTATTACCTTTAAGGCTAATAAATATAAAATCACTTGTTTATAATAAAAGACATTATAAAAGATACAAGTGGGGTGGGACAAAGGCGTTAAAGGTATTACTAGAGTTAGAAAATGATTTGCTGTTTTCCTTCACACACTACCTTTTTATAGCCAAAAGGAAAAGCTGTGAAGACATCTAGATAATCATTTACTCAAAGCTTACCTTAAAGCATATTTAAAGTGTTGGACTAATTTTGAGGATCTATTGTTTATTCCTGTCACCAAGGCAATAAGAGCCTAAGAGGTAAGGGTATTTAAGAGAGTTCGTTACACCCTCCCTCTAGGGAATTTTCAATGGAGGAATCCATTTGACAGTTATTCACTTAAACTTGCTAAAATCCTCAATAATAATTTAAGTCTAAAATTTACCTCCCATTATAAAGTATAGACCCAAAGAGCTTAAACTGTATTGGCAAGACTAGGCTTTACCAGACTGACCAATACCAATTTGTCCCTAAATCGTACTATTGACAATGGTTTGAATATTCTGAGTCATAAGACGCAGGGACCCTTAAGCGTGGTCTTATAACTTAGTGGCAAAGATTGGGTGTCCACAAGGACTAGCATAAGCTGTGACATGTTTGATTGCCCAACCCAATGATCAAGGAATTGTGAATTATATCATAAATTGGTTGGAAACCTACCTAATTATCATATTTTATAACGATCGGCCCTAGTCGGAGTTCTGAAATGATGATAATGGGATCCTTTCCCACAAGAAATCCATCATATTGGGGTTGATGCGATTTGCTTAAAAATTTTAAAACAATTGAGTGGGAGCAACTTCATAATATTAAAAGCCCATGTTATTATGACACATTAATGAAAATATATTCCTAATTTTAACATTCTCTCTTAACAGGTGGGTTAAAATATTTAACAAACATTCAAATGGCAAATAGAGTATCACTTCGTTCCATCCTTGATGAGCATAAGCTCAAAGAGGACAACTACAATGACTGGTTTAGAAACCTTAAAATTGTCTTACGACAAGAAAAGATTTTCTACTTTCTTGAAAGACCATTTCCCCCTGAACCCACAGAAGATGCTGACCAAAATACATTTGATGCTTGGAAGAAACATGTAGATGATGATGAGCAAGCAGTTTGCATAATGCTTAGCTCTATGTCGGACAAACTTCAGAAAGCTCACGAAGATATGGATGCGCAAACCATCATCTTTCACTTGAAGGAGTTGTATGCAACTTCTGTTCATACCGTCAGATTCCAAGTGTCATGTGCCTTATTCCAAAAAAGGTATAAGGAAGGATCTGTTAGTGGACATGTGCTTAAGAGGATTGGCCACATTGAAAAATTGGCCAACCTCGGGTTCATCATGGATCATGAGATAGGTCACGATCTAATTCTTCAGTCCTTACAAAAAGACTTCTCTTTTATTATGCAGTTTTATCTGTCTAATAAAGAATCTACTTTAGCAGAATTGCACAATCTGATAAAGCAAGCAGGGAAGGACTTGAAACCAGAGCTTAAAACCTTTGTCATGCTTACGGGTACGGACCTGAAGCCACGAGGCCCAAAGAAAATAAGGGTAAGGCCAAGGCTCCAGATCACCTAAAGCCCAATGGTAAGGTGGAGAAGAAAAAGGGAAAGGGGAAATGTTTCTTTTGTGGAAAGAAGTGTCATTGGAAGAAAGACTGCAGATCCTTGAAAGCCAAAGAGACCAAGAAGCCCAATACTTCAGGTACGTTGTATATGATTGGACTATATTCTCAAACCGAATGGTTTAGTTTTAGACTTAGAAGATTGTGTTTATGTACATTCTCTAGTAAAGAACATCATTTCAATTTCTTCTTTATGTAATAAAGGCTTTTCATGCCTAATAAGTTGTTATGAATGTTCTATTTATTTCAATGAAATAAAATATGGAGATGGTATTTTGAATAATGGTATCTATGTCTTACAAACTAACAAAGAATGTTCAACCTCTAATATATACAACGTTAACTTGAATAATCTCAATGAATCACTTCTATGGCGCAGTTGCTTAGGTCATATCAATGAAACAAGATTAACTAAGATACATAAGGATGGGTATTTCAGACCCTTCAAATATGAACCTTATCGAACTTGTGAGTCTTGTTTACTTGATAAAATGACCAAATTACCCTTAAAAGGTAAAAGACAGCGTGCAGCGAAGACATTAGAACTCATACACTTTGATGTATGCGGACCAATGTCAGTTACCGCTAGAGGTGGATTCTCCTACTTCATTACCTTTATCGATGATCACTCGCGATATGGGTATATGTACCTTATGCGGTACAAATCTGAAGCCTTTGAGAAATTCAAAGTCTTCAAAGCTTAAGTAGAAAGCCAGCTAAATAAAAGTATTATGTCACTAAGGTCTGACCGAGGTGGTGAATACTGAAGCGACGAATTTCAAGATTACTTGAGAGAAAATGGCATTGTTTCCCAGTGGAATCCTCCGGGCACTCCACAGCATAATGGGGTCTCCGAAATGAGAAATCGGACATTATTAGATATGGTCCAATCAATGATGCCAGACACGGATCTACCTCTTTCATTTTGGGGTCTTGCTTTAGAAACTGCAACACTACTACTAAACCAAGTTCCTTCAAAGACTGTTAGTCAAACACCATATGAGTTATGGTCTGGGAAACGTCCTAGTCTTAGTTATCTAAGATTTTGGGGATGTGACGCATATGTTAAGCTCACAAAAACTAACCAAATTGGATGATAAGGCATTTAAATGTAAGTTTGTAGGATATGCCTTGAACTCAAAAGCATACGTGTTCTACGTCCCAAATGAACAAAGAACATTTGTCTCACGAAATGCTAAATTTCTAGAGAATGAATTCCTTCTCAAGAAACATAGTGGGAGTAGACTTGACCTCGATGAGGTACGAGAAGAACAAACTAACATAGAACTAAACCCCAGGCCCCTCAAAAGGGCAGCAACAGAACAAAACCAAGGTTATGAACTTAGAAGGTCTGGTAGGAAAGACATGAGCCTGAAAGATATGGTTTCCAGATGATGAACATGATCAGGTCATTGATAATGACGATCCCACCAGTTATGACGAATCAATACGTGACATTGATTCAGTCAAGTGGCTTGAGGCCATGAAATCCAAATAGACTCTATGTATCAGAATCAAGTCTGGGACTTGGTGGATGCACCTGAAGGGATAAAACCCATAGGCTGCAAGTGGATTTACAAGCGTAAAACTGATGCAGAAGGCAACATCCAACCTATAAGGCTAGGTTGGTGGCGAAAGGTTATAGACAAATCCAATGAATTGACTATGAAGAAACCTTCTCGCCTGTTGTAATGATAAAGTCTATTTGAATTTTACTGGCACTAGCTGCATACTTTGATTATGAGATTTGGCAGATGGATGTCAAAACAGCTTTCCTTAATGGGAACCTCGTAGAGGAAGTCTATATGACACAACCTGAGGGGTTTGCATCTAAGGATGATCATAATAAAGTGTGCAAGCTTAAACGATCCATTTATGGACTCAAGCAAGCCTCCAGAAGTTGGAATATATGATTTGATGAGACAATCAAAGAATTTGACTTCATCTAAAATGTAGACGAGCCTTGTGTTTACAAGAAAAGTAGTGGGAGTGTTGTTGTATTTCTTGTATTATATGTCGATGACATATTAATCATCGGGAATGATATTCCCATGATGCAAGCCACCAAGCAATGGTTATCTCAGAATTTCTCCATGAAAGATTTAGGAGAAGCAGCAGCCTACATCCTCGGCATTAAGATCTACTGTAATATATCTAAGAGGTTGTTAGAACTTTCTCAATCTACGTACATAGATAAAGTTTTGAAAAGATTCAAAATGGAAGATTCCAAAAGAGGTAATTTACCTACTTGTCATGGAATCAAATTATCTGAGGAGCAATGTCCACATACTCCTTCAGATAGAGAGGGTATGAGTATGATCCCTTATGTTTCAGTAATATGATCGATCATGTACGCCATGCTATGTACAATACCTGATGTCTCTTATGCTCTTAGCATAACGAGCATGTATCAGGCAAATCCTGGTGAGCAACATTGGGCAGCTGTCAAAACAATCCTCAAGTATCTGAGAAGAACTAAGGATTTGTTCTTGACATACGGAGATTATTCTGAGATGAAAGTCATTGGTTACTGTGATACGAGCTTTCAGACCGATAGGGATGACAGAAGATCGCAAATAGGATATATGTTTACTTTGAATGACGGTGCTGTCAGTTGGAAAAGCTCAAAGTAGTCAACTACAGCTGACTCCACCACTAAAGCCGAGTATATTACAGCATCTGAGGCAGCTAAAGAAGCAGTCTGGATAAAGAAGTTCATCACGGAGCTGGAAGTGCTTCCCACAATAAAGAATAGCGTCGCGATGTACTGTGACAACACCAGCGCCATTGCTCAATCAAAGGAACCAAGGTCCTACCAGAAATCCAAGCATGTACTCAGGCGATTTCATCTCATCAGGGAGAATGTTGAGGAGAAAGAAGTTATTATAGAGAAAATACCCACATAAGATAATCTTGCAGATTCTCTGATAAAGGGATGACTCAACAAAAGTATGATAGGCACACCCGGAGTATGTTGTTGTAGGCATTGCATTTTTGCATGTGAAACCCGATGATGAGTCTCAGTTGGAGGCACTACCTTTTTAGTTAAGGATATTGCGGAAAACGGTCGTTGAAAGGGAATCGGTATTTCGTTAGATCCTTATTCACTTGTTTAGCGTCAAGATCACTTGTCGGACCTCCGTTTTAGCACCTTTGGCCCAAAAAAACCCGAAAACCTTTTAACATTGGCCTACAACCCTTGCCACCCACCTAAGCCCACTCACCAAACCAACACAACACCTAGCCCACCAAGAGAGGCCCACACGCCATATCACCCTAAATTACATCCAAATTAAATCAAATATTAATTAAATTAAACATTAACTAATAAAATATTAATTAATTGATATACCAAATTAAATAAAACATAAAATATAATTATACCAAATTAAAGAAATATCATGCCTAAAAAATCAATCAATAACCAATTAAAAGTATTGACTTCCTAATCTAACAAATTGTATTCCTAAACAAGCCAATCAAAATATTCAACCTTCATAATTCACCAAATTTCCCCCCCCCCCCCCCACAATCTTTGACTTTCCTTGCTCAGCACAAAATCAAATCTCTTCCTTGTGAAACAAGGGGAAGCCCTAGCCCTTCTCTATATAAACAAAGCCAAACCAAGCCTCTCCTCTCCTCTCCCAGTTCACACAAAAGCCTTCACACAAGATACAATTCACGCCCAAGCCTTCACACATTACAATTCACGCCTAAGTCAAGAAAACAACATAAAAATTTCTCTTCATCTCCTCCCTCCATAGCCGAAAACATCACCACTGAAAACCAGCCCAAACAGCAGCTACATCACCAAAATTTACACCCAAAATGCACTGTTTTACACGCCCAAATAGCAGCAAAAGCACCTTAAAACAAGCCCCCTAAATCACCTAAACCAGTAACAAAAAGTGCACCTAAAACCCCTAAAAAAACATAAAAAAAAACAGTAGCTTTGAAGACCTGAAACAGTAAGCAGAAAATACAGAGGAAACAGCAGCAAAACGGAGGTCAAACAGCAAGCAAAACAGCAAAACAGCGAGCTAAGACGCTAAACCAGTGAACCAGAGAAGTTGAGGAGCTTTAACCCTTCCGATCTCCGTGAAACGCGAGTCCGAAAGTCGGCAAAAAAGGTTAGACCTGAGGGTATTTTTCACACTTGTTGTCAGTTTTATCTTTATTATTATTGAGTTTTGTTCGCATGATTACTATAATAAAATGCATGTTGTGGCCCTTGAGTAGATAAATATGCATGTATTGTAAAATGATGTATGTTGTGGCCCTTGAATAAAATGAAAAATGTGTGGCCTCTCGTGGTATATAGGATGGAAACCCGGACATAAATTTCATAGCCGACTCCGGATGGACGATAGTATGATCTGTACTCGGGATACAACTCCACGTACCACTTGAGTAAACGGCGCATATTTTGTTTTATGTTGTTTTGATTTGTTTGTCATTCATTACTTGATTTCCGCATGTTATTTGTTTATATGTATGACGTGATCGAGCGCATGAGCTTAGTAAGGTGGATTAAAGGTCCCCTATTTTGAGGGGTTAAAATCATTTATCACGATGCTTTGCCGCGCCGATTTATGTATATTCGGTTGATTGAATGTAAGACGTGTTTAATCGGGTATACGAAGTCTGATATTATTGTTTCCTTTATTTTTATATGTATGATGTGATCGAGTGCATGGGCTTAGTGAGTTGGACTAAAGGTCCCCTATTTTGAGGGGTTAAAATCCTTTATCACGATGCTTTGCCGCGCCGATTGATGTATATTCGGTTGAATGTAAGATGTGTTCAATCGGGTATACGAAGTCCGATATGATTGTCTTTATTTTTATATGCATGATGTGATCGAGCGCATGGGCTTAGCAAGTTGGATTAAAGGTCCCATATTTTGAGGGGTTAAAATCTTTTACCACGACGCTTTTCCGCGTCGGTTGATGTATATTCGGTTGAATGGGAATGAGTTCAATCGGATATGTGAAGTCCTACATTGCATTTGTGTATAAGTATGTGTTTTGTTGTATCAGGTCTGGTTCCATTCGAACGCGTTCTTGAACGCTATACGAATGTGAACCTTTTGTTTCCCGTTCGAACGCGTTTTACAAACGCTACTCGAATGAGCATGCATTTGTTTCATCAGGTCCGGTTCTGTTCGAACACGTTCTTGAACGCTATACGAACGCGAACCTTCTGTTTCCCGTTCGAACGCATTTTACAAACGCTACTCGAACGCGCATGCATTTGTTTCATCAGGTCTGGTCCCGTTCGAACGCGTTCTCGAATGCTACGCGAACGCGCACCCACTGAACTGAGTCTTTTTCATCAAATTTCGTGCATAATTATTCCTAGTAGCTATCCCTTCGTATGATGAACCTGATTGCTTCTCTGTATTATGCAAGATTGTGTAGGTGTCGTTCATCTGTATTCCCCACATGTATGAGTACAATGTGTTTATGAACTTGTATGTTTGCTGTATGTTAATTTATCTTTATGTATGCAAATTGAGACATAGATTACATGCAAATAGGCTGTATGCAAATTCGGATATGTGTTACATGTAAATTTAGATGAACTTGTTGATGCATGCATGCGAACTTAGGGGTAAATCATCCTTGGAAATATGTTACTTAGGCTTGGTTAGATTATTGCACAAATCATTTTATTACAAGTGGCATAAGTAAGGGACCATTCCGAACCCAACGGTTTGAGGTCTTCTCTTGCGAGGGGTGAGTACGGCCTTAAATCTCATTTTCCCGGTTCACACCGGGTGGCGACTCCATTACTCTTCGGTTTAGTCCCCCGCGGGCTACTCCGTACTCTCAACCGGGTCGCGAGCCCAGAATAGCATGCGTCGCCCAGTTTCTGTGTTCCTACAGTCTAGCGACTCCACTGGGGATAGAGAATCGGCCCTGAAATAATGTCTTGTAATATTATGATTTGTGCTTTAATTGACCGTGTCTACAGTGGGTTAAAAGGGGTTTAATCAAAGGCATTTTGAGGCTAGGTAATGGTTGGTGTCTTCCTTCACTCACTACCTTTCTAGAAGGAAAAGATGTGAAGGCACCTAGATAGCCATCTACTCGTAGCCTATTGTGATGGACTAATTTGGAGGACTCGTTGTTTATTTCTGACACCAAGCGATAAGAGCCTAAGAGGCTTGGGTATTTAAGTGAGCCTCGATCCACCCTCCCTCTGGGGAATCTACAACGGGAAGTCCATTTGACAGTCAGTCACACACCATAGCTCGTTGGCACGTACCTTAGTGTATAAAAAAGAGTGCGCTCACTTGGTCACTCGAACCCTTGAGTGGGGAGACCTAGTTGTGGGCCATCCTTCGCCGGTGAGAGCCTTTGTCTACACCCTTGTGAACCCACACGTAGACCGGGGTTGTATGACCTATAGAAACTATTTCCTTGTGTTTGTAGGCCATCCTCATTTGGACGCAGTTGGACTTCTTGTCAGAAATGCGAACTTGTTGGGCCATTTAAACTGGGATGAGTTTGTATCCTATGACAATTGGGCCAAAAGCTTCTGAAATGTCGATGGGCCACTCTATAGAAATTATCATTTTATGTTTGCATTACCTTTCTTTTATGCTTGTGTTTGGGAACATCGTCGTTTGGATCCATTTGGACCATTTTTCATGGGATGTGGGCTTGTTGGGCCATTTAAACTGGGACAAGAACGCATCATTTAACGATTGGGCCAAAGGCTTCTAAATATGGATGGGCCATGTTGTGCTTGCGTTCGGAATACTACCATTTGGATTTAGTTGGACTCCTTGCCATGAGATGTGAACTCGTTGGGCCATTTAAACTGGGACGAGTTCACTCCTATGACAGTTAGCCCAAAAGCTTCTAAAATGATAATGGGCCGATTTGTTTGAAAATTTTAATTGATTTATTATGTTCTATATGTTACATGCATCTCATGCACCTCATGCATACATACATCATGTTAACACCCTCTATGTCTCAAAAAGACATCATAGATACAGTTTGGGTTAGAGAAGGGACAAGGCTCACCAAAAGACCGGTAACAGATATGAGTACATCCGATAACGAGGTATCCCGGATAGATCAGTTGGAAAATGGTCTCGCCAAAATTACTGAACAGTCGTAAGCATTGACTACTGCTGTGGCTGGTATGGCTGTACCCCGTGCTGGGGGGGTCTGAGAATGTGAAGCGCGAGGAGCCTCCGATTGGGTTGGGGGATGATATCCCCACTTTTGATGATGATATGGCAGAGTATGCAGCAGGCAGAGTATCTGGGTCTCAGGCAGAGTTACAGAAGCTCCAGGATCAGGTTGAGTCAGTTACCCGCAAGATGAGGGGTAAGAATGAGGATTTGCTGGATTATGACACGCTGACTTTCGAATAACGGTTGCCGGCACAGTTCAAGATGCCTGATATGGCTAAGTTTAGTGGGAATAGGGATCCAAGGGTGCATCTCCGTCAGTATGTATCAGTCATGAGTTCAGTTGGCCTATCTCAGCGCCAAGTGCAGAAGATGTTTGGAATGTCGCTCGAGGGAGCTCCCGTGGTGTGGTACCACAGTTTGGAGAAGAAAGTGAAGGAAGATTGGAGGGAGTTGGCTGATGTCTTCCTGAAGCAGTATGTCACTGACCTAGAAATCGATCTGTCACTCCGCGATCTAGATAATGTTAAGCAAAAATCGGAGGAGAGTTTTAAGGAATATGTGGACCGATGGAGAGGTCAGTTGTTGAAGATGCAGACTAGGCCTTCGGAGAAGGATCAGATTAAAATGATTATCAAGGGCACCAAGTCCTCTATTTACAGCAAGTTGAGGAGGATGACCTCCATGATTACAGACTTTCGGTAGTTGAGGGAAACTGTCATGGACATTGAAGAAGAAGAGGCGAAAACAGAAAGTTTTATGGCTTAAGTAGGAGGCTTATTGGGGGGACATCGGGTACTAAACCTGTTTCCGCGGAAATTACTGCCATCCGGAACCGGAGATTTTCCAACTTGGAAGGCCCCTGTCAAAGGTGCTAGAGAAATTGAAGAGACAAGGGCTCTTAAAACCCTTGGAAGCCAAACCATTACCCAATCCCCCACCATCACATTATAACCTAAGCCTTTACTGTCACTTTCACCAACAAAAGGGCCATGACACCGACAATTGCGCCCGACTTCGCCATGAAATCCAAGACCTGATAGACTCCAAGAAAATACCTGACCCAGAAATGGAACAGCCTGACACACACAGAAACCCCTTACCCAACTACCGTGTCGTACCACCACCAACCTATATGATCAATTCTGGCCTCCCAGAAGACCTTGTCCTAAAATCCTTTCACCCTCAAGCCTTTTGCCTGTGAATCTGGGATAGTAATAATGAAGATGAGACTGAGCAGGGGAAGAACGTTTGGCTTGATTTCTCTAGTAGTGATGAGGAAGAGGTGAGGGGAATGACGCGCAGCGGTCGTTTTTATAATGATATGGCAGAAAAAGGGTAAGGAAGTTTGGACATATGGTAGAGAGGTGGTTGAAACTGCAGAAAATACTGAGGGGGATATAGTGCTGAGGCAATTGAGGAAGACTAGAGCACAAGTGAGTATCTGGGAACTGTTATGTACATCTCAGGAGCACAGGTGGGCCATGGTTGAGGCCTTAAGCAAGATAGTGGTGACGGAAGATGCCAACCCCACAATGTTTGTTGGGTCAGTGTAAAAGGAGGCTTTGCAGACAATCACTTTTTCTAAGGAAGAACTCCCAGCTGAAGGGAGAAATCATAATAGACCCTTGTTTATCAGAGCTGAAGTGAGGGGTAAAAGGACCTCTTATATGATGGTGGATGACGGCTCATCCATTAATGTGTGCCCATTGAAGATTTTGGCAAAGTTGGGTATGAAAGCAACAGATTTGGACCCTTCCAGTATGACCATCAAAGCTTATGATGACAGTAAGCGAGGAGTTGAAGGTACATTTGTAGCAGCGGTCAAGGTTGGTCCTATTGAGGACGAAGTTGAGTTTACAGTGCTGGACATCCCAGCCACTTTGCCTTGTTGTTAGGAAGGCCTTGGTTTCAAAAACTTGGGGGCGTGCCTTCCACTTTGCATCAGATGATTAAGTTCCCGTATGAAGGAGAGATTGTTACCATCCGAGCTGAGATAGATAATGATGTGGCTGCCCTGGAGATACAGCCTTTCACGAGGTTTCAGGTATCAGCAACTTTCGAGGAATGGGTGGATCCTAGGGTGGCTAGGATCATGAAAAAATGAAGTTCGAGCCGGGTGAAGGTTCAAAATTGCCATATTTCAGAGGACAGACTACTCGGAAGGGTTTGGGATACACATCTGATGAAGAAAAGCCGAAGGTTAAGAAGAAGGGTCAGAAACTGATGGAATGCTTTGTGAAGGCTTCGGGATACCAATGGGAACCTAAACCAATAGAAGTTAATGGGATTGTGGTACCTGGATTTGAGATCTTCCAAGATTTGTTGGGTGAGAAACCGCTGACTAAAGAAGCTGTGGAAGCAGAGAATTGGGAAGAAGAATTGATGAAGTTGGAGAGCCTAACTCTGGGAGAGGATAAAAAGCCTGAGGAAAACCTGGTTGCAGAGGAAGAAGTGTCTATAGATGATGAAGACATTTACCTTCCTGATTTGTTTGAATGTATTTCCGCATTATCCAATAATAAAGATATTTCTTTTGCTTACTTGCCTGAGTCATTTCCATTTTCTCTACACGAATCAAGCATATTTGATATCAGTTCGGCCAGAACTACTGCATTTAACTTCGGTAAACTTGAGAACCCCAAGGAAATTCTGATTGCAAGTGAAGTTACCCCCGAAGAGAGGGAGAAATTAGAAGAAGTATTGAGCAGATATGCCAAAGTGTTTGTTTGGTCCTATGAAGACATGCCTGGGGTAGACAAAAACATTGCCCAACACACAATACCAACTTATCCGAATATGAGGCCAGTAAAACAGAAACTCTGACGGATGAGGCCAGAATGGGCTGAGAAAGTCAGAGAGGAAGTTAAGAAACAGATAGAAGTGGGGTTCCTGGAAGTAGTACAATATCCTGAGTGGTTGGCTAATATAATGTCGGTGCCAAAGAAAGACGGGAAGGTCAGAATGTGTGTGGACTACAGAGATCTTAACAAGGCTTGTCCGAAAGATGATTTTCCTCTGCCGCACATAGATGTTCTGGTTGATAGTGCGGCTTTATCTGCTATGTATTCATTTGCAGATGGGTTTTCAGGTTACAATCAGGTCCTTATGGCTGAGGAAGATAAACACAGACTGCCTTTGTTACCGAGTGGGGTACTTATTGTTACAAGGTGATGTCGTTTGGGCTCAAGAACACGGGAGCTACTTATCAACGGATGGCCACTACACTATTCCATGAATTGATGCACAAAGAGATTGAAGTGTATGTGGATGACATGATGGTGAAATCAGAGACAAGAGTTGGGCATATTGAAGCACTGGAAAGGTTCCTTCAGAGAGTTGACAAATACAACCTACGGCTAAATCCCAAGAAATGTGTGTTTGGGGTGACATCAGGGAAATTGCTTGGCCATACAGTGGGAATGGGCGGAATGGAGGTAGATTTTGAGAAAATCAAGGCAATCACAGAAATGCCAGCACCGAAGACTGAAAAGGAAGTCAGAGCATTCATGGGGAAGATTCAGTACATCAGTCGGTTCATCGCCAAGTTGACATCAGTGTGTGAGCCTATCTTCAAACTGTTGAGAAAAGATCAACCGGTAAAGTGGAATAAGCAGTGTCAAGCAGCCTTCGACAAGATCAGAGAGTACTTGGTAAAGCCTCCTGTATTGAAACCTCCGAGATTGGGCAGACCTTTGATGTTGTACTTGGCCGTAGAATCAGAAGCACTAGGGGCAATGATGGTACAAGCAGATGAGACAGGGGTAGAACATGGAGTTTACTATCTGAGTAAGAAGATGCTCCCGTATGAGACCCGATATCAGGAAGTAGAGAAGATCTGTCTCGCAGTGGTATGGGCTTCCAGAAAATTACGGCATTATTTCCAGTCATACAAGATCCAGGTAGTGGCAAAGGAGAATCCTCTAAAATATCTGCATTCAGTGCCTTCGCTAGTGGGGAAATTGGGCAGATGGTTAGTATTGCTGATAGAGTTCGACATTGAGTATCTCACCTCCAAAGTGATCAAAGGGCGAGCAGTAGCAGAGTTTCTCGCATTGCAACCTGTTGATGGGGATCAGTATAAATTTGAATTTTCAGATGAAGAGATCCAAGCAATAACAGTTCAAAGATGGAAAATGTATTTTAAAGGAGAAGTAAATTACAAGGGAGCCGGAATTAGGATTGTGATAGTGACCCCCGAATGAGAGACCTTACCTTTGGCCAAAAGGTTGGCATTCAGAGTAACAAACAACATGGCCGGCCGAGTATGAAGCGTGTGCTTTCGGTTTGACAGCATTGATAGCCTTGAAGGCCGAGAGTGTGGAAGTCTACGGAGATTCTATATTGGTAGTCCAGCAGATGCGAGGAGAATGGGAGTTGAAAGAAGAACGGTTGAAACCTTACCTTTTTCACCTCAGAAAACTGGCACAAGTTATCCCAGATTTTAAGTTTCAGCACTTGCCGAGAGAAGAGAATCAGATGGCAGACGGACTGGCTACACTTGCAGCGACTTTGGAAAATCCAGAAAAGTTAGTGATGATACCGTTGATACTGACGATAGCAAGCAAACCTGTTTATGAGATAGAAAGAATTCTGGAAGTAGAGGTCGACGATGGTAAACCTTAGTATCATGACATTCAGGGGTATCTGGAACATGGGGAACTCCCGGAAGGGGCAAGCAGAAAAGACAGAATAGCCGTTCAGAAGTTAGCTTCCCAGTATGTGATTTTGAAAGGGGAACTGTACAAGAGGCAAGCAAACTGTGATGATTTTGCCTTTGCCACTTTTAGAAGCTCTGGCTTTGCTTCCTAGAGCATAGCCATACAACTCTCCAAGAGTTTTCTATTGGTTCATAATGAACCTTCCCCAGCTTTCGGGTAGAGACTATAAGATCAAATCTTTGGCAGTCTCTACCACGTAGGTAATGCCCAGCTAACCTAGCTGATCAATGTCAGCAATCATCTGCGACACCTAGTGCTCGACAGATGTACCCTCTGACATACACGAGCTAAAGAGCTTATTTTGCAATTCATACTTCTAAGATCTAAGAATATATCTATGAAGATCCTTTAATTTCAACATCATGGTACAATGATCTAATCCTTAATTTTGACGATGGAATTAAAGTGTCATTGCGGTAAGCATAATGGATTGAGCACTAAAGTTATCATCACATGAATCTTCTAAAGATCAAGTTCTATTATTTGCTCAACTTCGGGCTTAGGCTTGGGATGTCATTCTATCAAATAGAATAACTTCTCAGTTCCCAAGACTATCCTGAGGTTCTATTCCCAATTTGAAAATTAAAGCTGTTTAAAGATATTTTCATCCAGGATAATGTTCTAAACGCTAATCTTTCAGTTATCTTGATTGCTATAGTCCAACTATCCAATCAACGATTTCAGGTACTATTGAATATAATGATTACTATAGTCTAACTATATAATCAACTATCATTTGATTGGTTAAATTCAAATATATTGATTACTATAATCCAATAATATAATCAACTATTATTTGAAGTAGTTTGAATACAGTCCAACTGTTAAATTAAAACAACGATTAAATATTAGTCCAACTAATATATATTTATGTTAATGACGAAAAATTGAAATGAGCGCGTATTGGCAAGCATCTAAACGAATTTGCAAATTTAATACTTGCCTCCCACTATTTTTCGGCGAGCCTCTAACCCTCTGTTGAGTACTCGGGAAACCTTATTTCCTAGTGGGTTAGGATCCCGTTAAATAACACACAACCTTGACTTTGGCCAACAAGCTATATGATATTTGACTAGGTAGATCTAAGATCAATTGGATCTCATCCAATTCCTAGATCCAGTAGGTGGACATCCAAGTCCGAAACATATATACAATATATATGCCAAATATCCAATATATTTTCCTAACCTTTTTCCTCTGAATCAACTAAGCCTTGGCTTTGGCAAAACAAACTTAATGATTCCAGTTAAGCGGAATCCATTGACCTTGGAAAGCTTCGTAATTGATGTCGATGGACAAGAAGTGATCTTGACTTTGGCTAACAAATCACAACTTGGAGAAGACATGCGATATGGAACAAAGCCTTCATGATTCAAACACATCCGTGATGGACAAAGGTCTTGACTTTGCCAACAAACCAGTGCCAATCTTGGATCTTGAGAATGAATCATTCAATGGAAGGAAAAACGCTTAATATTTGTTGAGGGTTTTTCGCGTAATTGGTAACCAATTAATTATCTTTAATTAGGTCTCATCATACACCCTTAAGCATGCATTCTAAAAGCATAATAAGGCGCGATAAATAAATTAATAATGATATGGGGATGGATATTTAAAACACTTGTTCCCAGAACAAATCTCTCAATTTCCTCTCTCCCGCTAGCACAAATCTTACTTCTACCCAATTACATAACACTTCTAAAGAAACCTCATTTACATTGAAGGGAATAGGTGAGAAGAGAAATACAAAGAGTCAAGAGGTAATAGGCTGGACACGTAGGTCCAATTAATAAATTCTAAATTTATTACAACAATTTCCAAAATTGCCCTCACCCATCTAATATCCATCCGATATACATTATTCATACATCACATCTATGTATTCACACAAAGCATGTTATCAATCAATCTAATCCAATTAATTAATATGAAATTAATGACCATCCAATGTTCAAACAACGATTTGATTTGCGCGAGTCAAACTCGTTTTAAGAATAAGTACTCAAAGTACGAATTCTCAAATTATATCAAACTATAACATTAAATCCAATTTAATTTGTATTCAATACTAATTCTTTATTTAATTCCAAATTAAATAATTACACTTTATTAATGAGCCTTTTGTGACTTAGATTCTAAATCTAATCATTATGGGTCTCAAAGCCTAATTAACATCCTATGTCAATTTAATTAAAGTCCAATGGGCTTTCAATTAATTTATAAGGCATGGACTTTGGCAACCAAAGCCCAATAAGGAATCACCCTTTTGCCAAAAATCAATTTAGGCCCATTAGGCCCAATTAAAATATTAGAGGCCCATTTAATGATTTTTGGACTTTATGGATATGGTTTTGGGCCCAATTGGATCCAACCAATTAACCTAAAACAAACTTGGCCCAACCAAGCCCATTTAGCCCAAATACAACTTTATAAGCCCAATTCCAAATTTAGCCCAATTAATTTAATCATAATATTCAACTATCACAATTAAATCAATTAAAGTGTATTAGCCATAATTAATTAGTCAAATTAACATTTCCAAAATACCAATTACACTAATTAATCATGCTAATCTTCATCAACATATGTCCAACATTATTGAATCAAAATCAATCTTATTTCCATGCTTATAGCTCACGGTAATTTAGGGCTTTTAAATCCGATTTCGATTTTAATCCAATTAAATACTAAATCAATTTATCCCAAGTCTTTCAACTCATCCAATGATAAAAAACAAAAATCACCATGACATTAGAGCATTGCTAACTATCAGCCAAGCCTACTAGTTTGGGGAAAATTAATCCAATTCAATTTTCATCAAATTGATCACATATAACTCCAAGTTATCATCATTCAAGCATACTCAATCAATCAATTTCATCAAATCATGCTCAAATCAATTTTACCCAAATTTTACCCTAAATCAATTTCATGCTTAATCAAGGCTCTGATACCATTGTTGGTTGAATAGGTCAAACCTAGATCAATTAAGCGAATGAAAAGTGCGAATACAACAAAGTAAAGTTGCGGAAATACTCACTTTGATCGGATTTGCGATGCGTAGAATACAAAAAAATTTATGCTCATTCCTTGAAGCTCTCGGCCATGCCCCTCTTTTGTGCTCCATGTTTGATCTTCAAGCTCCAAGCTTTGAGAATGGATTCCATGCTTATGAATGAGTTTCCCTATCACCTTTGTTTGACCCCTTGGATGTGCTAGCATCTTGGAAAAATTTGCCACAAATGCTTTCCTTGGCTCCTTGTTGCTCTCGGCATTGAGAGTAAATTTTGAGAGAAAAGGCACCTAGTGCCGTGAGGATGGAGAGAAGAAAAAGAGTTGTGTTGGTTGAATTGATTTCAAAAAATCAATTCAAAATGATATACCAAAAAATAAATAAATGGTATTAGTCATTCAAACCATCACATTTGAGTGTTTTGCACTCAACCATCAACCAACAACTTCCATCACATTAAAGTGATAAAGTTGACTAGTGATGTGACGCATGATGTGACTTGTGGGACCCATTCGATTCGAAATGCGAGTGGGCCCGCAAACACTCCCGGGCTCGGGTTCGCTAATTCCGAATTAACGAATTTTCCGTTGCGACGTAATTAAATCAAATTAATTAAATAATTATGCCTAGCAAAATTACTATTTACGTCGCAAGCGAATTAATTCTAAATTAACTCATTCGCCAGAATTAAAATCCAATTTTAATTCCGAGTCGAAATATAATTTCATTTAATATATCGAATATATTATTTTATCGATTAATTCCAAATTAATCGTTCTCTCTCTTTAAATAGTATTTTATCGCAGATAAATATCTCTGTAATTAATCCCATATTAATTTTTCTCTCTATTAATTAATCTCAGATTAATAATGTGCGAGTCATACGTCATCGGTAAATCTTCGGGAAGCGACCAATGAGATCCCCAGATATGTTGGTGTTGGACAGTTATGACCCATATCGTCACTATTTGTACAGATCATGGTGTTGTTGTACAAATTAACTATGTGACAAAGGAAATTGCTCTCTTATCATTTGTGATTAGATCACCAATATGTATAAATGATAGGAGGTCCTTATGATTAGTTCCTGGATTGAGATGATATGAGACAGTATCAGTCCACGAAGGATTAATCATTAAATAACCCTAGTCAGAGTATTATCGAGATTGGACATCGATAATGCGCAAAAGACTAGTATTACACTTGTGCGCGTTGTGAGGGCATAACATCATAGTTCTCATATATTTGGGTATAGATACTCATGCAAGTGTAGTAGGAGGTTGTGTTTTACCGATGGTACGGAAAACAGCTTCGCTTTGGATAGACCCCTCGGAATTCCATTGGTAGTATGACTATGTGTCTATGGAAGTCCGAAATCAGGGTAGGTGTATTTGGTCTTAACCTGAGACTTGCGACAATCAATATACTTTGGTTTTAGGTCGTCTAGGGCTTTAACAGGTTCTGTGTACGCCTCTGCTGGGTATATTGAGAATCGTAGTGTGTTGGGTGTGATGTCAAGACGGAAGTATCACTCCAGTCATAGTGGAGATGATGGTCACGTAGGATACAGAACTCGTTCTCTTATATGCTGCAGCTATCGGGATATTATGACTAGGTCATGTATATCCGATTATAGAGACTAGTTACCAGAGATCCGATATGTGCTTCGTACGGGGCAGTCACAATTCCAGCCCCATGCCTAGCACGTGACATCCGATACTGGATCGAAATACGCAATACTACGTACAATACGCCTGATATAGATAACATATTCCTGTAAGGATATTTCTGGAGAATTGGGTAGGCATGGCAATTTGTTAGAAGCCAACCTTGTCTTGTAAATTGGTACAAACGTAGTACTAGGTACTTACTTGTTCGGATAGTCCAACGACCGGATTTACTGCCAACATATCCGAGGATCTCATGGGTCACTTCCCGAAGATTCACCGATGACGTATGACTCGCACTTTATTAATCTGGGATTAATTAGTAGAGAGAGAAAATTAATATGGGATTAATTACGGAGATATTTTATCTGGGATAAATTATCATTTAAAGAGAGAAAACAATTAATTTGGAATTAATCGATAAAATAATATATTCAATATATTATACGAAATTGGATTTCGACGCGGAATTGAAATTAGATTTTAATTCGGGCGAACGAGTTAATTTAGAATTAATTCGTTAGCGATGTGAATAGTGATTTCGCTAGGCATGATCATTTAATTACGTCGCAACGAAAAATTCGTTAATTTGGAATTAGCGAACTCGAGCCTGGGAGTGTTTGTGAGGGCACTCGCATTTCGAATTCAAGTACGGCCCGCAAGTCACATCAAGCGTCAAATCATTAGTCACTTTGAGTGATGTGACAACTTGTCACTTGTTTGATTGAGTGATGTGAATAGTTGATGTAGTGGTTGGCAAAGCTTTAATGCCATTTGACTTTTTGGAAAAAGAAAATGGTAAATGAATTTGGAAATTCATTAAAGTGTATTAGATACACATTTTTGCAACCAACCAAGAAAACTATCTCCATTTTCTCTTCCTCTCATTCACGCCCAATGGGCTGCAGTTTTCTTCTTCTGGTTTGTGGCCACTGCCGTGAGCATGGAGAAGGAAAATGGTGATTTTGTGGCAAAATTACCAAGTGCTAGCACACATCGGAGTCTTGCGAAGGTGATAGGGAAACCCACTTGTGAGCTTGGAATCATCAAACTAAAGCTTGGAGCTTGATGGAACTACACATGGCCGAATCTTGGAGAGCCATTTCAGCTCACTGCCGTGACCACCAAGGAGGGCAGAAAAGTTTTATTCTTCACCGCATCGTCTCAACCGCTCGATGTAAGTATTCCGCAACTTCCTCGATGTATTCACATGTTGTTTCTATGCTTGATAATCGATCCTCGGGACTTAGAGATTTCCCAACAATGGTATCAGAGCGATTTAAAGCATGAAACTTGAATTTAGGGTTAAAATTGGGTAAAATGTATTTGAGCATGATTTGATGAAATTGGATGATTGAGTATGCTTAAATGTAGTTTAATTGAAGTTTGATTAGATCAATTTCATGAAAAATTGTTTGGAACAATTTTCCCCAAAATCTTTGGCTTGGCCGAGAATGATATAAGCCCTAATGTCTTGGAATTTTTGATTTTGATTCATTGGATGACTTGAAATCAATTGGGAATGTTGATTTAATGTTGAATTGGATTCAATTGGATTAGATTTGAAATTGGACAAAATATACCCAAATTGCCGAGACATATATGAGCATGAAATATGTTTGATTTTTGATAAAATGTGTTGGACATGTTTTGTTGTTAATGAGCATGATTAATTAGGCTAATTGGTGTTTTGGAAATATTGATTTGGGTAATTAATTATGCTATACACTTTGGTTAATTAAATATGAAATTTGGAATTTTTGTGATTTAATTAATTGGGCTAATTTTGGAAATTGGGCTTAACAGTTGTTATTGGGCTTTAATGGGCTTGGTTGTACCAAGATGGGTTTAGGCTAAATTGGTTGGATCCAATTGGGCCCAAAACCGTTTCCATAAAGTCCAAATGCGACTAATGGACCTTTAAAATTTTAATTGGGCCTAATGGGCCTAAATTGGTTTCTAGGCATATAAGGGTGATTCCTTTAAATGGGCTTTAGTCTTTGGGTTAGACCCAAGTTGACCAAAAGTCCATGCCTTAAGAAATTAATTAAAAGCCCATTGGACTTTAATTAAATAAACATTGGATGTTGATCGGGCTTTAAGACCCGTAACGATTAAATTTGGAATTTAAGTTGTAAAGGTTCGTCAAATAAAGTGTAGTATTTAATTTGGAATTAAATAGTGAATTAGTATTAAATACATATTGAATTGGATTTAATTTTGTAGTTTAATATAATTCAAGAATTTATACTTTGAGTACTTATTCGCAAAACGAGTTTGACTCGCGCAAAATCAAATCGTTGTTTGAACATTGGATGGTCATTTATCAGATTAATTAATTGGATTAGATTGATTGATAACATGCTTGTGTGAATACATGGTTGCGATGCATGAATAATGTATATCGGATGGGGGTGGGGCAATTTTGGAAATTGTTGTAATAAATTTAGAATTTATTAATTGGACCTGCGTGTCCAGCCTATTACCTCATTTCTCATTGTATTTCTCTTCTCACCTATTCCCCTCAATGTAAATGAGGTTTCTTTAGAAGTGTTTTGTAACGGGTAGAAGCAAATACTTGTGCTAGCGGGAGAGAGGAAATGGAGAGTTTTGATCTAGGATCAATGTGTTAAGTATCCATCCTCATATCATTATTATATTTATTTTTACGCGCCTTATTATGTGTTTAGAATGCATGTTTAAGGGTGTATGACGATGAGACCTTAATAAAGATAATAAATTGGTTGCCAATTTGCACGCGAAAAACCCTCACAAAATATTAAGCATTTTTCCTTCCATTGAGTGATTCTTACTCAAGATCCAAGACTGGCATTGGCTTGTTGGCCAAAGTCAATGCCTTTGTCCGTTGAGGATGTGTTTGAATCACGAGAGCTTTGTTCTATATTGGTGTCTTGTCCAAGTCGTGATTTGTTGGCCAAAGTCAAGATCACTTCTTGTCCATCGACATTGATTACGAAGCTTTCCATGGTCAATGGGTTCCGCTTAACTGGGATCACTAAGTTTGTTGTGCCAAAGCCAAGACTTAGTTGATTCAGATGAAAAAGGTTAGGCAATATATTGGATATATTGGCATATATAAGATATATGTTTCGGACTTGGATGTCCACCTACTGGATCTAGGAATTGAATGGGATCCAATTGATCTTAGAGATCTACCTAGTTAATTATCATACAATTTTTTGGCCAAAGTCAAGATTGTGTGACATTTAAGGGGATCCTAGCCCACTAGGAAACACGGTTTCCCGAGTACTCGACAGAGGGTTAGAGGCTCGCCGAAAAATAGTGGGAGGCAAGTATTAAATTTGCAATATTCGTTTAGTAACTTGCCATACGCGCTCATTTAAAATATTACGTCAATAAATTATTTATTAGTTGGACTAATATTTAATAGTTGTTTTAATAACAGTTGGACTGTATTCAAACTATATCATTTATAGTTGATTATATAATTAGATTATAGTAATCAATATATTTGATTTAATTAATTATATTTGATTTTATAATTGATTATAGTAATCAATATAATTGAATTTAACCTATTAAATTATAATTGATTATATAGTTGGACTATAGTAATCATTATAATAAATAGTACCTAAAATCATTGATTAAATAGTTGGACTATTCGAATCAAGATAAATTGAAAGATTAATGTTTAAAACATAATCTTGGATGAAAAATGTTTTAAACGACTTTAATTTTCAAATTGGGAATAAAATTTCAGGATTGTCCTGGAAATTAATAAGTTACTTTATTTGAAAAAATAACATATTAGGCCTAAGCCCGGAGTTAATCAAATAGTAGAGCATGATATTTGGAATATTCATGTGATGATAACTTTAGTGCTTAATCCATTATGCTTGCCGCATTAGACTCCTTAATTTCTTAATCAGAACTAAGGATGAGATCCTTAAAGTATGATAATGAAATTGAAGGATCTTCATAGATCTAATTTTAGATCTAAGTACAAATTACAATAGTAAACTCTTGGAGAGTTAATGGCTATTCTCAAGGAGACAAAGCCAAAGTTTGCAATAAGGCAAGTAGCGCAAGGCGCACCTTATTTCGACATTCTAGAAGAAGAAAGGCTTGGCCATAGGCTTCTGGGGTACCGAAAAGGGCAAAGGCAAAATCATTATAATCTTATGGGAAGATAAATGACATATCCCACGATGTCTGCCTAAATTGTGGCAAACGGGATCGCGGAAGCGTGACTTCCGTTTGAACAAAGCAGACATGAAGGAATTGAAGAACGGGCAAGGCTCTGACTTCAAATATGTTTGTCATAAAATATGTTCACTGCTAGTATTAAAATTGGATTTTAGATACTAGATGTGGTACATAAATATGTACTGATGTGCAGAATCTGCTGAGAGCAGGATACTGACTTCAGATGAGATTTATCTGCGAATTGAGAACGGGACGAAAGTCGTTGTTTTAACAGTAGATACCTAAGTTTAGGAACTACCCTTCAGGTGTGTACTTAAATTAGGAAACTGTTAAAACGTAACTAGTTTGACTAGAAACATTATCTCTATATCAGGGTTTAATCCGATGCGGATATACCTTTATATTCTAGAACACTAAAGTGTTTTATTTTATAAAGATGATATTGAGATAAACACATTAGACGTGAATAACAATATTTATATTTTGAATATAAATAAATCTCAAACATATGACATGAAAAACAAATAGCTCAAACTGATTTGATCAGAAGAGACTTAATTGTGGCATTGTTGTCTGGGACACAATTAAACAAGACTCGTATATCCACACTTTCGAAGAGTGGGTACTAGGACAAATTTGATTCTATTCAAATAAAGTCTATGAATCTAGTTTATTAGGCAAAGTGCCTAAAACACTCTTTACTTGGTAAAAGTGTTAATGCCACCGATCTGTTAGCCCTAGTTCATAGTGACGTAGGTGGGCCCATATTTAGATAGGCTAGAGGTGGATATGAATGTTTCATGACCTATACGGATGTGGCATCGCGTTATGGTTATGTGTTTCTTTTGAAACACGAATCAGAAACTTTTATAGTTTCGACACGAAATAGACAAACAGATCGGCTAAATTATTAAACCATCACGGTTAGACCATG